>JAVYIG010007579.1:0-100130 GCA_035222895.1 Strongylocentrotus droebachiensis
GGACAATTTTCACTCTGGTACTAGATCTTCAAATACATTTATCTAAGAAGAATTGTATGCAACTAGTTTGCAATTTATGTTGCTGATCCTTCCCAGAATCATTCCTTTTATAGTTGGCACTCTATTCTCAGACTCATCATTTATGGCCAATATCCAATAAAAACATGGATTATTAGTTAGAGGGAGAGAGAAGAGAGAGAGAGAGAGAGAGAGAGAGAGAGAGAGAGAGGGAGAGACGGAGAGAGACAGAGAGAAAGACAGAGAGACACAGAGAGGTTGAGATGGAGAGAGAGAGAGAGAAAGAGAGAAAGAGTGAGAGACAGAGAGAGACAGAGAGAGACAGAGAGAGACAGAGAGAAACAGAGAGAGAGAGAAAGAGGCTTGAAATATGGAAACAGGAGAAAACATGAAAATGGAATTGCGTTCAGCAAATGCTTCTCATTCTTCATATTAATAGCAAATCTACCAGAGGACTTACTCTTCGGGAAACATGACAGGCTGAGTCCTAATCTTGTTATGAAGGCCAAGGATAAAATTATCCTGAAACGGAACCTGTAAAAGATGACCAAAAACAAGAACAAAATGATAATCATAACAAAATGATACTCATATAAAGTAATTGCACATCGGTATTACTGAAATTCAAATATGCAAAAAAAAAAATTTACAAGATCATTTACACCTGTGCATGTACATGTAACATTCAAGCATGTGAAATAAATAAATTCAAATTCAATTCAAATTAAACATATGAATATTTAGAACATACTATCAGGGCATCTTAATTTATATCTTCTTTATAAGATCAGAGTGGTGGATTACACCACTGTGAGTCACACTTATTAAGATGCCCACTCCTAGATGACCAATGATGCCTGGAAGACCTAGTGGCAGCAAATGAGAAGGCTCTTCAGTGTGCAAGAGCCTGGCAGAACATTTGAGATCAGATGATGGACACGAAAGAAGAATCACTGTGGCTTACCTGACCGAACAGAAAGCAGTAGAGCGTGCACCCCATGGCCCATACATCCAAGGCTCGTCCACCGTACTTGTTAGACTCCTCTAGCAGTGACTCTGGAGCCATGAAGGCGGGTGTACCCACGGTGTCTGATAGCAGGGCATCGATCCCCTCAAACTTGTCACTCACTCCAAAATCTGCAATCTGCAAGACAAAAAAGTCACATGAAATATAGTCTCCAATATACAGTCTATTACCACATTTCTTGACACAAAGAGATACCAATTTCAGTTTTTTTTTTTAAATCTTCTGTTGTTTATTCTTTCTGTACCCCACCATTCTGTGTTATTAGAAATAAGTTACAGAAATGAGAAGCAAACTATGCTCATCTCACTTACACTTAACTTTAGCTGAAGGTATTTTCTTTCAAAAGTATTTACGGCCTCACGGCAGGTACTATGCCCCATTTGCAGGCCAAAAAATGAAAAGGTTAAATTCCAACGGCATTTGATAGACAGTACTAATTTAGAACTTCCCTCAAAACGAAAGGGCTTGAAAGTGGCTTTTAGTGGAAAAATAACTACCATTAGTTGTTGAATCGACTTAAGTGATTGCAATCACGTAAGTAATAGTTTGATTTTCAGACCCTATTACTGAATGGTCGTATGTTTTGTGCCGCACAAAGATTCAGTCAATTTATTTTTGGCCATTACAAGTAGTTGGTTATTGATATAGACAAATGCTCATGTACCTGTTTCAGCTTATATATGTTATTACCAAAGAAAAAAAGATTCCAGTCACTCAATATAGTGTCTGACAGTGAAGTCCAGAACGTAAACAGATTTTCTTGCATAATTTGAATAATAGGACACTGCTATATAATGTTTAAATTTCACAGATGGGTCATTCCATGTCAAATCACCCAATGGTTTTAACCCGACCATTTTTGATTTTGATGAAACTTAGTGTACTTGTTGAGTGTGATCTCACAGCACCAAATCCCAAATTTTAGGTCAATCGGGTGAGGGGTTTGGGAGATACAGCCCACCAAATTTTGAGATTTTTTCAAAAATGGGGGTGGCGGGCCTACCTTTGAACCCTTGTATCTCGGTACCTAATGGGTCAATCTTCACAAAATTTGTATTGTTGGAAAGGGTATTCAATAAGAATTCCAAATCTGCTGCCATTTTGAAAATTTGTACATGTTGGGGTACTTTGACCTCTTGACCTAAGATTTGACCTTGAAATTGACCTTGTGGATCACGTGACCTTGACAACATTTTTCATGAAATGTAATCTCTGACATGTTCACTAAAACATATAAAAGTTTCAGAGGTATAATATTTTTTGTTTAGGAGCAATAACAGATATTCACAATAAAGCCTATTATAATGTATACAATACATGCAATATGCACAGTACAACATACATCTTCCACATGCTTCTTTGTTCTAGGCATATCCATTCTAAATGTCAGCAGTACTTGAATAGAAATAAAATGACAAGTTCATGTAGGCCTAAAGGGTTAACAGGATGTATGGCTTTAGGCCTCTGAGTTGGGTCTAGGATAATTACCCCCCTGGAAAATTAACCCCAGGAAATGCCCCCCCCCTCTGAGGACAATTACCCCCCCCCCCCCGAGGACAATTACCCCCCAGAAAATTACCTCCTAGGGACAATTTGTCCCCCCCCCGAGGACAATTACCCCCCGGACAATTACCCCCCCCCCCCTTTTTGTTAAAGGAAAAGTCCATCCTGATAATAAGTTGGTTTTAATCAAAGCAGATTTTTTAGGGGGAGGTAATTATCCTTGACGGGTAATTTTCCAGGTGGGGCGGGGGGGGGGGGGGGGTAATTGTCCGGGGGGTAATTGTCCGGGGGGGGGGTGGTGACAGATTGTCCTAGGATGTAATTTTCTGGGGGGTAATTGTCATCTTGGTGTGATAGACCTCGGAGGGGGGGGGGGGGACATTTCCTGGGGGTTAATTTTATTAGGGGGGTAATTATCCTAGAACCGACTAAGAGGCCTAAAGCCATACATCCTGTTAACCCTTTAGGCCTATATGAACTTATCATTTTATTTTTATTCAAGTACTGCTGACATTTAGAATGGATATGACTAGAACAAAAAAGCATGTGGAAGATGTATGTTGTACTGTGCATATTGCATGTATTGTATACATTATAATAGGCTTTATTGTGAATATCTGTAAGTATGGATACTTTCAATCCTTATTGCTCCTAAACAAAAAATATTATATCTCTGAAACTTTTATATGTTTAAGTGAACATGTCAGAGATTACATTAAATGAAAAATGTTGTCAAGGTCACGTGATCCACAAGGTCAATTTTAAGGTCAAATCTTAGGTCAAGAGGTCAAAGTACCCCAACATGTACGAATTTTCAAAATGGCGGCAGATTTGGAATCCTTATTGAATACCCTTTCCAACAATACAAATTTTGTGAAGATTGACCCATTAGGTACCGAGATACAAGGGTTCAAAGGTAGGCCCGCCACCCCATTTTTGCCAAAATCTCAAAATTTGGTTGGCCGTATCTCCCAAACCCCTCACCCAATTGACCTAAAATTTGGGATTTGGTGCTGTGAGATCACACTAAACAAGTACACCAAGTTTCATCAAAATAAAAAATGGTCGGGTTCAGATTTTCAGATTTTTTGGGTGATTTGATATGGAATGACCCAGATAGGACATATACATGACATTCTAATAATTCCTGCTAAGTTCTACAGAATTTGATTTTGGCTCCAAAAGGGACATAGTATCTTTAAAGGTCAAGCATTTTACCTTGACATGGTTGTCATCATCCAGGAGTAGATTGGAAGGCTTGATGTCTCTATGGATCACCTTCTGATAATGCACTGTCAGGAGGAAGGGGAAACAATTAAAATAAACATTTGTTAAAAAACACTTTAAAAAACATGAGTTATAATTTACAGGTAATCATAGACTGGAATGTTTCCTTTCATAACCTCCACAACAAAATAAACAATACAGCTTTCTCTCTGCTGCTCCCAAACTCTGGCTCCCTCCTCGTCTGAAATCACCAACATTGGAGAAGTTCAAAGATATACACATGTCTGTTCTAAAATCCCCATGAATTCATTGAACTCACATTTTCAAATTTTCCCTGCTCGGTAACTTGCTGACCCAGGGATGCTGTATTTATCGTAAAGCAATTAGTATCCAGAGGGCCGGTGCCCCTGCCCCCTGCCTCATCCTCCCCCTCCCACCAGCAATTTGAAACCCCAAAGGCACCTGACAAAATGCGAAAATTTGGGATGTCTTTATCACATGTTTACACGCAAGAATCACAGTTTCAAGAGAAACAAAACATAATTTGTTTTCTTCTTTATTCCCCACCCCTTTTTTTAAGGGGGGGGGGGGGGGGATTGTCGAGATTTTTTTTTGCAGGGTTCAAGTAGAGGGGTAAGATGATGATGGTACTTACAGAACTCTATCCCCTGGACAATGTCCCTGAAGTAAGTCCAAGCCAGCATCTCACTCAGAGGATTGTCCGAAGGCACCTCCATAACAGGACTGTAAAGATCAAAGGTCAATAAAAAGAACTGTCAAAAATAGATAGACCACTTACAGGAGATACAGAAAGTGGTCTTTATATGCAGGGGGTCTTTTAATAAAGGTTTCATCTAACACATTTTTACATAACACGGTTTCAAAAGAAACTGAAATAGTAGTCTTTAAAAGGTGGTTGCTTGAGCAGGTTGAATGTAGTACCGAGATATATTTCAGTTAACTAATATATAGGTAAACTCTGAATACCAAATGACAAAGTTAACTGTGACTTCCTGTGATATCCCATTTGTTCGTTTTCAAATCTGAGAAGATATCATTGTGTATCTCGATCATCTTGACATCAACAAAATAAAGATATGATTCACACAGAAAGTCAGTCATTTTCTTCAGTGTATCAGGGCAATTCTATCGAAGTGGAAATCATGAGCACTGCACAAATAACATCATCATACCACCCACTTTTTAGGATTTTTTTCTTCAATGGTGATTAATCTCTGATGTCCAAATCTGTTTTCTACCAAACCTGCATGGATAAATTTCATCAATTTAAAACAAAATAACACTATTAACATATTAAAGATGATCTATCCCTTTAAGAGTGGTTGGGCAGACATGAGCAGGAAATAGGCCTGCTGTTGGATGGATCACTGCCAAAGAGGGATGAAAACCAAACTCTTAAATGATAAAAATCTAGATTTCCTGCACCAATTCCCATCCTTTCCTGTAGAAACAGATGGTGAGAGTAGCGCACATACAGTGTATCAAAATCCTTAATTCCATTATCTTCCCAGGTTTGGGAGGAATACAGAGAAAGAGGGAAAGAACAAACATTGAGAAAGGAAAAAATTAAAACAGATACAATGCATAAGAAAGGAGTGAAGGTGAGAGCAAGAAAAGAGGTAGAGAAACATTGTAAGAGAGGAGAAAGAGAGAGAGAGAGAAGGTGAGAGAACTGGTGAAATAGGGTAGAGGATAAGAGTAAGAAGATAAATAAACAGGGAAAGAGAGGAAAGAAGAGACAGAGAGAGAAAGAGAGAGAGAGAGAGAGAGGGGGTGGGAGAAAAAGAAAGAAAAGACAGAATAGAAGAGAGGGAGACAGAAGGGGAGCAAGACAGAGAGAGACACAAAGACATATGTAGAGAGGGAAAGAGACAGAGAACATACAAAGAGACAGAGAACATACAAAGAGACAGATAAACAAACACATATGTACACAAACAAAGGCACAAATATATACACTGTTCATTTCCATCTTGTATTTACATGTATTTTACTCACCCTTTCTCCACCAGCTCAAACACCATATAGAGGTAATCTGTATTTGGGTCATCCAAAACCTAGCAAAATAAACAGATAAGAAAAAAAAAGCAACCATTATTGCATCTATCAAAATACTTGACAGTTTAAGTTCTACTGATAAACTTGTTTTATTGTCAATTACTACAATTAACAACTCGTAAAGTTTCATGCTACTAATTGAAACACAAATTTGCAAGCCACTATGCAGGATCTTGTCTTCCTAGCCTTGTATACCCAAACTGTTATATAACTGTACTTGAGTACCCTGTTTTGTGGCCCATAGAAATCTTATTTGAACCACATACTGCATCACTATTATGTTCACAAAATTCAACAGGTTATGGACAAGGTGCCTCAGTTCCGTTCCTTGAAATCTTTGCAAACAGGTTTTAAATGTTTTGAACAGAGTCCATGTCTACTGAAAAAACACTTTTTAATAAAGTGATGATGTTAAGTGTAACATGCGTCACTTGTCTGCATCTGATAAAACAAAGCTCAGTGAATATGCACAGGACCTTTGGTGCACATAGTTGCCAATCATTGACACCTTTAAAAAAATACAGCTTTTCTTTTGCGGCCGTTTACCGCATCATATCTCAACGAGCCTTTACACCGTTTTAAGAATCTTATCATGAGAGATTTTGTACCTCAAAGAGCTTGACTATATTTGGATGGTCTAACTTCTTGAGGATTGCAATCTCTTGGTAGACTCGATCTAAGGGTGTCTTGGGTGCCTTGTTGGGCTTCCCTCCTCGTGGTGGTGGGCGTTCTGTAAAATAAAAAGCACAAGAAAAATATATATTTACCAGAAAAGAGTGTATGAGTACTTAATTACCGTATATAACGGTGTATAAACCGCACTTTTTTGCCGCCGAAAAAATGTCAAAGTCGGGGTGCGATTTATACACGGTACACCAAAAAAAAAAAAAAAAAAAAAAAAAAAATTAAAGTTTCAATTTATGCTCCTCCACCTGGCGCTATGCCTGGCAATGTCTCCCAGCTCGGTAATCGGTGTGTTGACTCACCACTCGGAAACTAGAACAACACTCAAATTTGTCTGTCATCTTGGTTTGAAAGTAATCTTTCTGATAGATCTCAATATGTAGTTTTTAATAATAATTCCTCCAATTTTTCTTCTATTACATGGTGTACCACAAGGTTCTATCCTAGGTCCCTACTGTTTTTTAATTTACAGTACCGTAATGATCTTACACACACACAAAAAAAATCTCGGCGAAAAAGAGGGGTGCGGTTAATACACGAGGGCGGTTTATACAATGTTATTTACGGTACATACATTTGTTAGCTACATCAAATGTATGTTCATGTCAACACCAAACACTGGTGAAATCAATAAAGGTATGTATAATCACTCATAAAATGGACTATTTTCAAATTGCACATAATGCTTGAGTAGGTCATACATGTATATATCTGTGTGCCTTTTTATCGTCCATACATGTACATTTGTGGAATCTAATCATTTTGTATGTTTGGAGTGAGAAGGACATTAAATCTGTGTTAAATGATATGAGTTAATACCCTTCTGGCTCCTAACAGACAGATTCATTCCATGCCACTAGACACTTCTATCACACGATTCTGGGAATATTGATACATGTTTTGATACACAAACACATTGAGTAAATGCTCTTTATAACCTTGTGATGTATACCTTTCCATTCAACCTTCTTCCTTACAACGCTCACTTTTCCCAGACAAGATGGATACATTTCAAACATCATGAATATTCCAGCATTTCAACTGAATTCCTTTCTTAGAACACTCATCCTATCCACTCAATATTTCCTGTATCATCTGCTTAAGAGCTAGAGGGGCATAACCACATACTTCAACGTATGCCAGGCAGAAGGAAACGAGCACATGGGCATGCCATAAAGCTAGATCATGATAGCTCGCTTTTATGGTCTGGACTGCTCGACACAAGTCATACCATTTTTTAAACATGACAGAGATGTCTCTCTTTAAAGGCCGTCTGTACTAGTTTGGCCAGAAGGGATTAGACTACCCAGCAAGGTCACTGACAGGTGGCTATCTCATCAACTCAGCTCTCAATTAACATAAGAAAAAGAGGATCATGGGGAACCAACAGGCACTTATTGGGGAATTTTTCTATATAGAGGGAGCAAGTAGCTACAAGTATTATAGTGGGGCTTTAAAGACTAATGAATCCATGAAAATGGATGGTAACTATCTAATTTGAGTAGATTTGTATGGAATGATTCTGTAACATTAAACATATAGGAGTATTACTGCTAATGACATTCTACTTAACGCAATATTGCATATCCGCGTTTAGCAGAACGGTGCAACCTGATTACGCCCTTCTGTCAGCCACACAAATACTTTTATAAAGAGTCAATATTTTTCTTTTCCTCAGCAGACAGAATTGTCTGTTTTGGAGACAGAAGGGCATTACTGCATACGTTAACAAAGAGTCATTAGCACCATGAGCGTCATGACTGTCAGCCAGGGGGGTGCTTTACAATGACTAAGATCGACTTTTAGTTGGACTTAACTATGGCAGGCCATTCATGCCACTGTTTGCTCTCACCATTTACTGGCATTGGTCTTTCAAGAGTATGGTCACTAATCTACAGAATATATATCTTTTGATAAGTCGTTTTTGATGGAGGAAAAAAATATTATAATGGTGAGAACAGTGGCATGAATGCCCTGCCATAGTTATGTCCAACTTAAAGTCGATCTTAGCCTTTGTGAAACACTCCCCTGGTGCGCATTATAAGAAGCCATCATTATGATTAATATTATTGTCTTTCTGGCTCTTAGCACACAGTACTATCTTGATTAATATGTACATGGAGCTTGTGAGACGAGGCAAGGACATCTTGACACATTAATGAAAGATAAATGAAGTATGTTCTTCTCCTTAACCGTCGCATCATTAGGTAACAGGGAGACTGTGACCAAACGCTTTTCCTTCTGACATGTTTCAAGAAGAATTAAAGCCAAGCTATTGTCTGGAGTCTGGCAGAAGATTACAGACAATATATGCATTTCATAGTAAACTTGAATCCATACAGAGAGAGAGAGAGAGAGAGAGAGAGGAAGAGAGAGAGAGGAAGAGAGAGAGAGGAAGAGAGAGAGAGAGGGGAAGAGAGAGAGAGAGAGAGAGGGGAAGAGAGAGAGAGAGAGAGAGAGAGGGGGGAAGAGAGAGAGGGGGAAGAGAGAGAGGGGAAGACAGAGAGAGAGAGAGGGGGAGAGAGAGAGAGAGAGAGAGAGGGGAAGACAGAGAGAGAGGGAGAGAGAGAGAGAGAGAGAGAGAGAGTACCAGGCAGTCAGAGACACCATTCTTCGTACTAGAGACTGGTAATAGCTTTTAGCACTACATCTCTCCATTGAATATGTGTGAGAATATACAATAATTATATTCCAACACCAGTCTTTCATACATGTACATACACATACACACACCTGTCTTGCAAAGCCAGAGCTAGCCAAGTTAACTTGGTTGCCCCGGGCAACCGCAAGTAGGTTACCGCAGAAAGCATTGTCAAATGTCATCCCGAGTCAAGACATATGCTGGCAGCTAAGCTTTTGCTCTATCTCTTAAAACTTCATTAAATTTTCATTTTCTGTCTTCATTTCAGTTCAATTTCATTTTTTTTTTCTAGAGCTGTACTACGATTGAGATGACATGTTACACAATGCAGCCATTGACTGAGAAAATATAGAAAGGCAGATGGGTATCAGGTAAAGCAAAGCTAAAGCAGAGCTTTCCTTTGTGTGTTCTTGAAATCTGTCCTTTCCCAAATACACATGCCTGTACACATGCACAGCTGGTCATAAATCTGACTACTGATTTTGTACATACATGTATATGGATGAGAAAGCATTAAAACATCTAGCTTTACATGTATGAATGTATTTATGTGACTGTTTCTAGTATTACCTTTCTTCTATCAAAGAATTTGATTATTAAGTTCCTATGTTGTGTCATATAGAGTCCAAAATGATATGCACAGTGTGAACACATCCCTCTTGTTGTGTCATGTTGGCACATAATACGGGATATGTTCACATCTTGCTTAGATCTTATAGTTGTTTCTGTTTATTAGCATTCCCACTTACATGTAAAGTGCTCTTTGACAACTGTGTGTGACATAGTACACAGTTGCCTTAGAGTTCTTCAGTGTCAGTGTGAATTTATTTTGTTACGCAAGGTGTGAACGCAGATAAACATCAAGTAAACTATAAGATCTACGCAAAATGTGAACTAACCCATTATGCTGTGTTATTTAGTCTCTTGTAATTTACTTCTAGCATTATCCTATACGGGAAAGCAAAATTATGCTATGAATTATGTGAAAATAGATGTATTATAATGTGCTTTGAAGAAATCTGTCAGCTTTCTAGGAAACACAGACATTTTATAGGGCTCTCATTTTTTATTTTTTTTAAATAAACTTTTTGTTGATTCGGGGGGGGGGGGGGGGGTAAGAATGCTTAAGTCACTATTTTTAATTTTGACAATTGGGAGGGAGGGAAGTTCATGAGTATTAGGCCCCTTTTACTGCCATACCCTGGATAATCTACAGAAGATAAAAACAGACCCTTAACATTAAGTATTTCCCTTTGAGATGGAGCATTCACTGAGTTAAAGATGAATAACAGAATTTAAATATTGAAATCTGTTTTATTCCATTTATTTCATTGTGGCACTTAACTTCAGTAGAACCCTACACATACCTAGATTAGGTATGAAATGAAAATATCATGAGCAGTTGACGCAATGTCTTGAATCACCTCTTTATCAAGTTTCCCTGTGAGGGTTAAATATGTGCCACGCCAGGTGTGAAGATATACATCGCGATATCATAATGTAGATTACAGAATAATCATTTGAGAATGTGTCTTTCCTTTCTAGACAATAAAAGATTAGCTATGAAAGATAAACAAGCATCAAGCGATCTATATAGACTAGAATTACATGTTTATCATGTCATTTGTGAGAGAGAGGTGCATGTGCACTATGCATGTCAGGTGTAAATAGATATGGATAGATTTAACTGTCCATTATCACTGGCTGGGGCTTACAATTCTTCTAACAATCTTCAAAAATTGAAAACAAACACTCTTAACTGAAGCTGAATTTTCACCAGACAAATGAGATCTCTGTTTGGTGCATTATAATGAATCAATAAGTAAAAGACTTGAGGATCATACCAACCCGTCACAAATCTAGTGATATTCTGGACTTTTTCCTTCAACTGCTTTCTACTCCAGTATGTGTATGTATGTTAGTTAGTTAGTTTTTTTTATAGTTTTTTAAATTTATTTGTTTGTTAGTTAGTTAGTTGATTTACTAATTAGCTACTGTTTTTGTTTAGTGCGTTGGATGATAGGTGAGATAGTTGGTTGGTATGTTTGTTTTTGTTTTATTTCTTTTGAATCGTTTAGATTTCTGCTGGATCTTCATAAGATATGAACACACTCAAAGCCAGGGTCAGCATCCTAAACTCATGGCAAGACATGGGGTTAATTCCTATAATCCATTTGCCTTTTCTCAAACATTAAGGTGTCCTTGATGAGTACAATACATTACCTAGTGAAGTGCCATCAAACAGCTGTGAAAATACCGAAGATCTAACAAACATCATCTAACACATGGAATACTTTCACTGCTACTCACATGCCATAGTGATTAATGGATGCATTAGCCAGAATGCAAGCAACATATTTCCCTCCATGTATTTTGTGTTTTTCATCTTCTTTTGAACACATGCGTGCTTTCAGGGCGACAACGAATAAACATTTAATTCCATAGTTTTTAAAATATCTACGATTGAAATACCTTGTAAGCTTGATCGAAACCGTTCATGGCTGAAATTGGTTGTCAAACCTTCCAGATAACATTAAAGGTAATACACAGCGCAGGAGAAAGTCATGGATTTGTCGAAAATGGCTTGTATTCTCTTTAAGATGTATTTGTTGGGAGTGATAAGGAAACAAAAAACACAACAGAAGTCATCCATGCAATATTATCATAACAGTTGATCTCTCTCTCTCTCTATCTCTCTCTCTTTCTCTCCCTCTGTCTCTCCCTCTGTCCCTTTCTCTCTCTCTCTCTGTCTGTATGTCTGTCCGTCTGTCTCTCTCCCTCTCTCTCTCATCATTAATTAGCATTGGAAACTAGATATGGATACCTAAAAGGCAACTGCCTCATTAGTGTGCCCAAGAGATATTCATCAACATCATGAAGCTCATAAGACAAAACGTACTTCTGTCTACTTGGACAAAGAGGATTCTGTGCTTAGCAACCGCATCATTAGGGTGTTCATGAGACCTCGACCAGTAGCATGAAACACAGTAGACAAAATATATGTAACATCTATTAAAAATAATGTTTAGTTCTGGTCATGTAGTTACATTGAGGAAGAATCTATCTAGCAGTAATGAGGAAAGGTTGATTACATTACACAATAATATATTTGTGTTGTAAGATTTTGGAATTATCAAAGTGATAAGAAATTGACTAGATCTAGGTAAAATTTGTAATTTGCATTGTGAAACTATCAAAAAGTTATTCTTGCATACTACATTATCAACTAATATATTTGTGTTGTAAGATTTTGGAGCTATCAAAGTGATAAGATATTGACTTGATCTTTGTAAAAGTAGTAATTTGCATTGTGAAACTATCAACAAGTTATTGGGACAAGTTGATAACATAGTATGCATGAATAATTATGAATTGTAAGGTTTTAAATTCATCAAAATGATAAGAAACTGACTCCATTCTGCTGAAACCCATGAAGTTAAATATACTGAACATCTACATGAGTATATGCGACTTATAACATGTATCAACATTGGTCCAAAGTTTAAGATTCTTTCTAAATTGTATTTGGAATATGAGGTCCTTTAAAAAGCATCCATTTTCACACAGCAAATGCTACTTTCATTTCTTTCCTTTGATGAATTAAAAAGAAAAAGAAAGTCAAATTATTTTTCACATTTACCAGAAATCAACCTTCTCTTTAAGATTTTTCTGCCATTATGCAAATATTCCTCCTGAAATTTTACTTCAAAATGAACTCTCCATGGTAAATGGATTCCATGGTAATTAAAAGCAATTTTGCACTTACATTGGACTGATCTTCAAGAAAAAAATTATGCAGTTTCCATGGCAACACTGTGCCTTTAGTATAGAGTGTCTTGAGGGGGAGGTGTTTAGTCTGGTCACAGGTCTAAGCACATTCAATGAGGCTTGGGGAAGATATCAACGATTATATCTCATTTGATATCCATGCATGACACAACTCACTTCAAACCCGTTTCCGGTATGCAAGATTGAAACACTCTCAAGATGAGGTCTGCATTAAAACTATGAGTGAAGCCAAGCTCTTGACTAATCTGTGATGTATTCTGAAAACTTCTTAATCTTTTTGGTATGTTGATTGTCGAGGGTCTGAAAACGCTCTTAAGTACGACGTGCATGCACGATTTTGAAAAAAAAGCTTTACGTACGATATACCCTCGCGCGCCGGGTCATGAATATGTCACGCATAGCTGATCTTTGAACTTGGCGTCTCTGAAAACCTAGAATTTGACAAGACATTGAATAATGTCTACCCAATACCCATAGCTGGGCTGTCTATAAAATGTTAAGAAAGACATTTGCATAAAAAGCACCAATAATAAGTGTTTATTCTACTCACTTTAAAAAGATGTCATGATGTTCAAAATACCCTATTCATCTTAAAGTGTACCTCTTCATTTTTTTAACAATCTAATCTAACTGAGAGATACAAAACTTCTGTATTTGCTCTCCATCCTACTATTTTTATTGTTTACAGATTTTTGTTTCCAAAATTATGTAACTCATACTACATACAAAAAAAAAATTAAACATGAAGAAGGCCTATTTTCAATCTCATTTTCAATTCTGTGAAAAAAAATGTGTCTAGTAATCTTTCTTTGGATGCGCACACACCAATCTCATTCTACCACACATGGAGAAATGAGCGAAGACCCAACCCACTAGAGAAGGTCTCACTTCTCAAGTTCGTCTATCTACAGAAAAATAAATGGTTCTTTTGTTGTAAGAACCCCATCCTCCCCCCTCAAAAGAAAAATAGAAAAGCTCATCAAGAAAATGATAACATAAGTATAAATTTTACACTACAAACAAAAGAGACAATCACAATGTATTTGTCATAAACAAGTTGACTAGTCCCTTTAATTCTAACCTCACACTGTGCATAATGGTCATGTGACAAAGCGTGGAGTCTTTCATCACTGACAGTCACATCCATCATGAAAATGTCAACAGACAACCAAAAACAGCCGACTTAACACCTTTTGCAAATTATGGATCAGTGGCGCTCATCGGTGGCCTTTTGGCATTAAAGGCATCGGTCGATAAATGGATGCATGAATAACATCGGCTCACGGTCGGTTCTCGGAGCATGAATCCATCACAAAATGACCTTTAAATGTGTTCAGAAAGTCACTGGTAAAATGCAGAGTGTACAATGTGTAAAGAATTGTTGATATAAGTAGAGTTTGATGACAGCCGGCCTACTATATAGCTTTTCTTCTTAAATGAAAATCTTCCAGAATTATTCTTGAAGTATACCTGGTAAAGTAGGTAAACCACAACATTGTCTGTTAATATGGATTCGTCTATACTAAGCATAAGTATGCATAGCTCATACCCTTTTTATTGAGAATGTGTATTTTACAGGCTGTCTTGACATTTCTCTCTCTCTCTGTCTCTCTCTCTTTACAGCTCTCTATTTCACTCTCTCTCTCTATCTCTTTCTCTCTCCGCCTTTCTATGTCTCTCACTTTCTCTCAATCTCTTTCTTTCTGTCTCTATCTCTATCTCTCTCCCTCTCTCTACGTCTCTATCTATATTTCACTCTCACTCTCTCTCTCTCTCTTCTGTCACTGTCATTTGATCCCTAATTCCCTCTCTATTTCGTTTTCCTTTCCTCTAATGCTCTTATAAGAAGTGTTTTTAAAGCCTAAAATAGGACCTCTAGAGTTTGAAGACACAACACTCAGCATCTCTCGCCCCATTATCACTACCCTCCTTCTCCCTCTCGCTCTCTCTCTCTCTCTCCCTCTCTCTCTTGCTTCTCATCTCTTCTCGCTCTATTTCCCTTTTTTTCTTTTCCAATATGCTTCTTCTTCATCCTCCTTCCTCTCTTACCTTCTTTATAATGTTACTCCCTCCTAAATTTGTTTCTCTTCATGATCATTTCTCTAAATCTTTCCTTCTGTCTCCATGTCCAGCTCCTTCTCCTCCCTCCCTCTACCTCTATTTCTCTCTCCTTTTTCTCTCTCACTATCCACCTCTTCCCCCCCCCCCTCTCTCTCTCTCTCTCTCTCCACCTCCCTCTTTCTCTCCACCTCCCCCCTCTCTCTCTCTCTCTCCACCTCTTGCTCTCTCTCTCTCTTTCCCCTACATCTCGACTCAAAATGACTTCTACCTGCCATACATCCACAAGGAAGCGGCAGTAGCATGTATACGAGAGCACAGTTTATCACCCACATTTGGAATGACATGCACGGAGGGCAAGATTACGGACCCAAATTCAATTTGGCACACATTACCTTTGCAGGCTCACACTTGCCTCACCAATTTATATCCATGAATATGGACATCGCAGTGTGGATTTCTTCCCCCGCCGCAGCTCGCACGACGCCCAGCACGGAAGGTCAAAGCCGGGCAAAGCAGCAATTTTTAGAGATCACCCTGTATTATTAACCCCTTCTACGGAAGTTATTGTTGTGTGTGCTTGCATGCACAGAAAGATTATTACAGGAAGTTCACTTAATAACTGGAGCAAAGAGCATAAACTGTGAATGATGTAACCAAGAAGAAAAAAATCAAGTTCTTTTTCCAAACAGCATGCACCTACACATAAACAATTGGTTGAGTAAACAAAGTGCCCCATAGTATAAGTATGCTGGTAATTTCTGTTTTAAGTTGTATGATATTGATTAATCACTTCTTAACTTTAAACTTCTTAAGATTAATTCTTTACAGAGGTGCACTTCTACAATCGTCCTCTACCCAATTTAGATGTTGGATCTAATAATATTAGAGTTGCATCTAGCAGGTCAAAAGGTTGTACATATACCATTTATATAATTCCTGCACTTTTCTATCCTTTTAAATATCAATTCAACAGTTCTGTCTCTAGAATGTATAGAAGCGATTTTACTACACTTATAATTGGATAAAGAAAGAAAAAAAAACAAGAAATGTTGCGACCATTTCAAATTGAGGGTACCTAGGTGTTCTCAATGGAAATTCAAAGAAATCTGACATGTAGGGGCTTGAATAGTCTGTGCTTGGGCTACGATCTTCAAAGTCAATTTGATTTTGTGAATGAGATGCAATGCAGTAGCTGGATGTCCCGCCTCGTTGCTGGCTTCATGAAGCTTTTCTCGCCACGAGTCGACGGAGGGATGGCAAAGGTTCAAATACTTGGGATGATTTGGCTTAATTTGATTATGAATTTTGATGGAGATAGGAGATGGTGTTGGGGGTAAACATGGGGCAGGGTTTGATTAAGAAAGGGGTGAGGGGGAAGAACCAGGGATGGTGTTGGATTAAGGAGGAGGCGGGGGGGGGGGGGGGGTATTTATTTTTAATTATGATTTTCACTCTATCAACAATTTGGCCTGCACGTCACCATGGATACATCATACATCAATGTGACATGAATTCATTTTTGCTGTTTTTCAAAATGATTGTTACTTCTTCAAAGAGATGATAAATCTTTGACCCACAACCATTCCTGATCTTCATAATATATCTTTAACTATATCACAGCAAGGGTGTAATCCATGATTTCATATTTTATCAATGATTTCATATTTTGTGTATTGTTCATTTCAACAGAATTCACCTTGTTGGAGAGTGTTTTTCATAGTCAAGGTAGAGAAGCGTAGCATTTCATTGGTCAAGGGTAGCCCCCGTTGTCCCCTGATAGACCCCGCCCGCAGGCGCTGGCTGGGGAAGGTTAATGGAGGGCAAAGAGTGGATGGGGGCCCTCTCTGAGATGGAATTATGTGTGACGCATTCCTAATTGGTTGGCCACATGCCCAATCACATAGACACACAGATCCTCTCTGTCACATTCTCAGACTGGAGATAAGTGGCCATGTGCGAGCGGCTTGTGCATTTCAATCAATGCAGGCTCTGTTCACATTGGGCGGGCGGACGGAAGCTTAAACACGAAGTGGTGATTTGAACTTTAAAACTATTTCCTGATGTGGTGATCAGAAGTCTGTAATGACCACAACCCATTCAAGATGTGTTCACATCTGGCTGAATAAGTTTTTCCACAATACTCAACCATGCAGCGACATTGTATTATAAAGTCTACCTAATATTGGTAGGCACAGGCACATACATGTAGGGACATCAGTACATGTGGAAATTTTGCAACATGTGAATGTGTCTATGCGTTTCAATCACAGCAACCTCTGTTCACATTTGAATCTTTCTGAATACTATACCACACAGGAAAATACAGTTTTGAAGTAAAGATCTGATCTATAGGTGGACAGGGACATGTGGAAATACTGTCATATGTGAGCTGACATGTCTTATCATGCAGGTTCTGTTCAAATTTTGCAAGGTGAAACCCTTCCTGAGCAGACCACTAAGAAGAGTATTTTGAAGATGAATTTGATCAGCTAGACACATGTGGAAATGTAGTGCTGAAGTACATCAGCTGTGGGAAAACAACTCATGCCATTGTTGAGCCTCTGAAGAAGAAGTTTTGATGTACGAGTGTGAAATCATCTCATAATTAAGAATTAGGAATTAATATCTTCAAATCACAAGACAAGAAAATAGAAGAGTTCATATGGCTAGGGCATGTAACATTAAAGAGTTCTCACTTCTCAAACATTGGGCATATTTTGGGGGTTCTTGCAATGTTAAAATGGCATTTTACCTCAAGAAAATTACATTTTTTCTGGTTCAAATTTCTTGATGAGATTTTTGGCAGAATCACCATTTACAATATTGCGAATATAAGACATCAGTGATCATTACAGGTAAACAAAAGTATTTCTTCTTCTTCTCCATTTTTAAAGTCATATGTTACTATTTTAGGAAGGCTAACATTATTGCCCTATCATGCATGCACTTGTCAGTAGTTGATAGATAGTTCTCACATGCACTATTCCAATCAAATATTTACATCATAAATAACAATATCTGGAACACTATCACTGCTCCTACTACAATGCTGTGAGTAAATAAACATTCCAACAGAACAATAAATGCTTCAAGTTCTTTGCATGTGTATATTGTACATAGCACAAAGGTCATTTAACTTCCCATATTCATCAGGTGAAGACACAAAATAAATATCATACACCTCTCAATCAAGGTTACCTTGAAGACCTTCAGAAACAACTATTTCAAACTTCACACTTTTATACCTGGGGATGAGGGGAATTAGCTCTATTCATCAACTATACAAAAGTATTTCTTCTTCTTCTTCTAGACATTAATCTACATTTGCCACACTCGACCCAGGTGAGGTAAATGGGTATCTGGTAGGATCATTCCTTGAAATACACTGCGCGCTGATAATGGCTGCCAGAGCTAAAGCTAGGGTAATAATTTCCAAAGCTCTTTGGAAGCTCATAGGGACGTTATTATCTGATGTGCACTATACAAGAATGGAACTTTATTATCCAATGACCAAGGCAATGCTAATAATCATAACATCGGCTGACAGCTAGAAGGGCATTAAGTCAAATACTTTTACAAGAGTTAGCACCCTCCTGGCTCTAAGCAGATGGTATGTAAAGCGCTTTAATAGATATATGTAGTGTTATGCATGATATAAATATAGTGTAATGCACTATACAAATATAACTGTTATTATTATGCTGTCATTAGTATAATTTGTTATACATTTTAATCAAGCTGTATTTTAGTGTTTCAACCAACCAAATCTATATATGCAGTTGCCCTGAATAAACGGGGATATTAATGCTAAGCCAATGTGAACATCCCTCAAATTAGTCAATTTGTCAGTCATCCAATAAGTCCAATAAGTCCAACTTGGGAAGCCGTCCTAGCTATGCAGGCTTATCAGCTAGACCTGACAACATGTACACGTCCCAGGGGAATTAGAATAATAATCCACCTGTCTTTAACCAGACTTGAACTGCTGCCTAAATTTTTATAAGTGAGAATCCAACATGAATTCTAGAATGTTGTATCTATGTGCTTATGTTGTGTAAGGAATATGGAATGTAAGAGAGGGAGAGGGAGAGATAAAGAGAGGGAGAAGGGGGAAGAGATTGATAGATGAAGAGAGAGAGAGAGAGAGAAAGAGAGAGAGAGAGAGAGAGAGAGAGGGGAGGGAGGGAGAGAGAGAGAGAGAGAGAGAAGGGGGAGAGGAGGAGGAAGAGAGTGATAGGTGGAGAAAGAGAGATGGCAACAGAGGAAGAAGAGATTAACATGCACACACATACCAAATTCATGAAGGACAAAATATGTTCTGATTTAAAAAAAATTAAAAACTTCTCACTTTTTAGCAATACGTATACTTTGGCTCTCATCCATCTCCATTACCCTACTTATTTCCAGACTTTTTTTAAATCCGCTTTTTAAGTTATCACCATGAGTTTTAAATTATTACTACCACTAGACTCTAGCTTTGATAGAGAGGGGGGTCAAAATTTCAACTTTAGATATCATCAGACCTTTTTTTAGGGGGGTAGGGGATCTGTAGGCAATTCAATTAGTGATGATGGGCCAGACGGCCACCATCATCGTCATCATCAACATCATCATCATCAACATCATTATCTTCATTTCTAACATCATCAACGTCATTTTTAACATCATCATATCATCTTTTGTAAAGCATCAGCCCAGTACTCACTTGCAAATCCTCCTTTCTTGATGAGTTTCTTCTTGGATAGGATTTTCATTGCCTAGAAGAGAGGAAAATGAAACAAATATGAGACGGTCCAGTTCTGGTGAGTGTACAAACTGTGCCTTGTGAGCATTCTCAATCTTTTCATTTGAACGAAAAAGAAGATCATAGAAGCAATATCTTATAAAAAGGATTGAAGCTGCTGAAATGCTCTTAACTTTTTTAACAAATACAACTAGAAATACTATATTTAACTACCGTTTCCTCTTTCCTCATCCAACCTCCACAGGACATGGGTACAGAGACATTATATGACCGCTCTCATTCTTGAAGTGTGAATAGGGCCATACTGGCACGAGGATGGTGCCATTAGTTAAGTGAGCCTGATTTGGCATTGACAGACAATTTGCAATTAGCTAATTACAGACCAAATGCTTGACAATAAAAGGACATGCCAGGCTATCTTGGCTACTTGACCGCATTCTATGTGGCACCGGATACTCCTTTTCATGAAGATGATGAAGAAAAAGATGAGCCATTTGCAAGATACATTCAATATGATCATGACAGGTGAACTATCTATTACTCCCCTTTAATTTTTACTTGTTGAAGGTACCATTAGATTGGTTAGGGGCTATGACAAAATTTGACAGACTTGGGAATATGATTAAAATGAAGAAACTAAATATCTTGCAAGTATTGAAATTTGCAGACATGTAAATGGCAACTTTTGTCTATACCGCTAAATGCAATTGTGAAATGGTCATATATCTTATCAGTACACAAAAGGGTAATTATATCTTTGAACACACGCAGTAATTGCCATAACACCTTTAATTGCTTGAGAATGGTTCATTAACAATGATATTACTTTGACTTCAATTGGAATAACTACAGGTATACATATAATAACTTTATCTAATGTTTTAGATATAGTGCTAGGAGAAAACAAAATGATTTTGCAGCAGAAAGCGATTCATAACTATATAAGCATCATAATTTGAAAGGAATACTTGAACGTTTCCACCACACACATCATCTTGCTCTGTTATTTATAACAATAAAACATACCTATGGCATTTGCTTGTACACCACAGACCTTTTAAAAGGCCCCTTTTACATAAGTAAGAGTGCAGTCGTGCTAATACTTCTCAAGAGCATGGGTGTTCTTGAGTATTTTTTCTTATTCACTTTTGCAAACACATTCAAACCTATCTTAGTGCATGGCCACCTCTCTGTAAATGCCATCTGTCTATAGTAGCCACCAATAATGCATTATGCTAGAAGGAAATGTGTGCTTAAGACCATGTTGAGACAGCTAGGCCACCTGTCTAGAGTGGCCACTTTTTTGTTTCCCATGGGTGGGCTTCATAGATTGATTTGAATGTTTAATTTTTTAATTAATAAAATAAATGAAATGATTGAATGGAGGCAAGCTTTTAGCCACAAAGGATAAATGGGTGTCTTAAATTTCAATGTCCATGTCCATCAAATTACCAATCAGGACGCCCCCTTTCGATATCGTGGCTTAAAGCTTGACTGGAGGGCTTTTACAACAAATTCAATGTACATGTAAGTGCCCACCTTTAATCGAGCAAATATTTGTTGTTTGTGTTTGGTTTACTCACATAGTTTGTATCATCTTCCTCACTATAGGCTAGCTTAACGACTCCATAAGAACCCTTGCCGATCTCATCTTTCAAGTGGTACTGGTTCAGCTGCACATAGTTCTGGTAACGTTTCACAAAAATAAAGGAAAAAAAGAGTTGAAGTTGAGCGAGGTGTTAAATACATCTTGGCTGTTCTTACATTGTATGGACAGATGCTGGGAAATTTATAAAGCAGGATCTGTGTAAGTAGAACTGTCAACTACAATTGCATATTTTAAATCCTGAAACTTTTCTGAACCTCGATCAAGTTTTTTTTTTAAAGCTTCATGCAGGCATAAGTTTCCGGTTTAAAGTGTCTGGAAAATTGGTTGGCAGGTTGTCTGTCATCAAGGAAGGTTTGAATCTAGGCTTTATTCTACATATATCAGAAGGGAAAGATGAGGATGATTGCACATACACACATACACAGACTAAGAGGAAAAGAAGATGACAGCAGAAATCAAAAACTGCCCTGTGAGAATACAATTATCTCTTCAAAATTATACAATTAAATTATACCCTTTAGTTTAAATCTCTCTGTGGGACGTGCTCAGTGAAATTTAAGGACAAATACAGCCATAGCCCCAAAACAAGACAGACAGCGTTGTAGACAAACATACATAGACAGAGAGCAAGCAAGAGGATGCAGTACACAGGAATCAACCCCCATCTACACTAGCAACATTTATTGCATAGCTACATACAAAACAAGACAGCAAAATGTTTACGAGATATTGAATAATTTCTTGTCTGAATGTTTTATATCGCAACAGGGGTTTGAAATATTATTTGTGAACAAAAACTTGACACAGAATTAGGATCTATTGCCCATCAGAACATTTAAAACAAATCCCTTTAACCAAGCAGTGCTTATCATAAGTGCACAGTGTACGCTGACATGACCAGCACTACGTGTTGTTTTACACCCTCGAGCAATGTCCATCATGAAAGCTGACAAAGAACATATGATGTACATATCAGCTGACTTTCTCCAAACTAGCTCCTTTATACAAGATTTCTTTATAAACATTTCCTTTGAAAAGACGCGTTTGAATTTCCTTTAGTGTGAATGACCCAGAAGGGGTTCATCCACAGAGTAAGCTATTTCAATGCCAGGTACTACAGTGTTGACATGGTCCCACTAGGGACCCAACAAAAATAGATGTTGGTTGGGGGCTCTTGAAGAATTTTTTCAAACCGATTTTGTCTCAAGGTAGAGGTGAAATTAATTGTTTGCTTTCGCCTGGAAGGGGGGGGGGGGGAGGGGGGGCAGTAGAACTCATTGGAAATTTAGTCTGAAGATTGCAAGGGATGAAGCACAAGTCTGCTTCATTTGGGAAAAATAGTTTGATGCCGATGACTGATTCACAGACCTCCGTGATCAATCCAAAATTGATTAATATTTTCTTCTACAACATACTTTTTTTTAAAACTTTGGAAACAGTGATCATCTGAGACTAACATTTGTTGGATAACTTTTATAGAAGTTTCATTAGACAGAACAAGTATGATTAACAAAAACCTTTACCGTTGCATACTCAACTTCTTCGCAAATGGTTGTATGATAAAAAAATTATCAAAAATGGAAGAAGAAAAAATTGTTTCATGAAAGGCAAACAAAACAAAACAAAGAATGATGAATGTAATAGAAATAAAGAAAGACATGCAGCAGATAGAATATTAAACCTTACCATATTAAAACACATATTCATATTAGTATATTTGTATAAATTGTATCATCATTCAGGTATCAATAAAGATTTCTGATTAAAACCTTCAAAAAAATGTGTTCATATCTACTACAGATCCCATACAGTTAACAACTAAATATTCATACCTGTTGTTAATTTGTTTTGGGGGGTATTTTTTGTAACTCAAAATATGGAAGGTGAAATGGTTGGATTAGGTCATTTGTCAAATACTTTTAGAAGTACACTTTCATAGTTCACATTCTCAAGAAAAATAAATCGAGACAAATTTTTCACGTACTTATAAAATTACAAAACTTGGTAAGGGTATATGAATAATTTGGTTGTTAACTGTATGTATTCTATACCATCTCTTCCGCTCGCTATCTCTTTCACTACCTATCCCAACTATCAGATATTCAAAGGTTCACATCCACTTAGTTTAATTAATTAAGAACCCATATAAGTATTAATTTTTTCTTGGGGAAAGTTTGGTTTTGAGGCACTGCAATTGCTCTTTTAAATGAAAAGTACTCAGTAAACATCAACATATCAAAACAACATCAAAATGTCCAAGCTACTTTAATTGTCCCATTACTGAACACATCTATGATTTGAGTAAATCTGATTATTGTGTGAATGTAATAGCTTAGATCAGGCCAAAGGTGAAGTGAAATGATTCATTTGATGTCCATTTAAATGTTTAAAATTCCTGATATTGTTAGGTGCAAGAAGGCTGTTACAGCTGTATGGCCTTCTTGCTGGCAGCTAATGATATTTAGGTAGGTAGGGGACACCAAATGACACACACCCTGGAATTGCCAATTAAGGTAATCTTGATTATATTTTTGAGCTAATAGGGTTGCCCTGTCAAATAGTACCCAGAAAACGTATCAAAACTAATGAGAGATTAGATTCTTACCAGTTTATCTAGAATGGAGATGGTCCTGGATTCCCTGGTAGGTTGTCGTTTGGTGCGGGGTGAGGCACATGGAGATCCAGACGGTGAACCGTAAGGGGAGTAGGGCAACGACGGGTAGATCCGCCGTGATGCAGGCACTTGCTTTGGAGCACTTGATGATCCGTTGGGGACAGACAGCATTTGTGACGTAAGGATCTGGGTGGGATTATCGGCACTGATACTTTTAACGACTATTCTTCCTCGCGGACTGGTCGGCATCATCTCACGCTGTCCGCAGCTTAACGGCCGCCCTGTCACGTCCACAATGGGCATGGCACTGCTGACCGGCCGCACCCCGCGGTAGTAGGTACAGTCCTCCACCTCCGACTGGCTGTGCGATCGTATCCTGGTGTCCAACGCCAGGTATGGCCGACCTCGCACCAGCTCGTGGTGCTGCTGCCACGACTGAAAGTTTGGCCTAGATTCCGACGGGGACAAGTCATCGTCGTCGTCATCATCGGCATCACCCGCTGTGAAAATTACTTTTGGTTCCGATTCCATAGTGTCCATTTTCTCGTCTTCCTCCTGAGTACTTTTAGTGTGGTCGCTAAGCAACGCTACATGGGATGCATCTCCTGTGTCCATGCCGTCTCCGTTTTCTCTCCTCCCTGCTGTGTGCTGCTGTTTCCCTCCAAAGGATTTAG
This sequence comes from Strongylocentrotus droebachiensis, assembly GCA_035222895.1. NCBI lineage: Eukaryota > Metazoa > Echinodermata > Echinoidea > Camarodonta > Strongylocentrotidae > Strongylocentrotus > Strongylocentrotus droebachiensis. Next base: position 24,671 of record JAVYIG010007579.1, read on the forward strand.
GAGCCACACCAAATGATATTTGTCCTTCAGACAAGACTTTCTTTCCATTTCCGTTGCTGTGGAATGAAAAAAACCCATAAAGAATTGCATCTTTAAACTGTCTGCTCAAATACAGTCCATGTTATGACTGTGTTTAAGGAGTAAGTGATGATGCCTCGAGATGTATGTTGTATACAGTGTATATAATGTAATAGTTCTCTTATAACATTTAGTACCATCACTAACTCTGCTCAATATGCTTTGGACATATGGATTCAATAAATGTCATCACTGTTTACAATGCAATATACTATGCAAAAGAATAGATACTAATGATAAACACAACATGGTTACTACTCATTTATCTCCTAAATAATTACCTGAGTAAAGCATTCCACTGTGTTAATTCAAAAGTTCAAGCATACATAAAATGAGCTTTGTGTACCATTTAAATACCTGTTTTCTACTTATAATGATGTCATACCAGTATTGTTTTAAGTGAAAATATATATATTTTTTAAAAACATCTATTTTCTTGTATGAATGAGGGTTATCAGAAGAAAGGATGAGCACCCCACCCCCCCCCCCCCCCCCCCAAAGAAAGGAAAAAAAAATGTTGTTGCCTATTCCATGTCAGGCCTTTAACCATGATGATCCCTCTTCTCATGTCTTGGCATAATGATCTTCTAGGTCATTGTAAACACCATTAGTTTGCCCCGAGGATCATACATGCACGGCACTGCCTGTATTAAAGTTGAAAAATCACCACATTAAATTGCCATCATGCTTCCAACCTTTCAAAGGTCGTGGTGTTCATTATTCACACCCTCTACAAGTACCCCAGACCCCTGGAATCTAATATGACCTCAACCCCCTTCTGATAATGTGGCGAGTCGCTGGCTGGCGGAGCCCACCCAAGATTTTGTTTAATTAATCTAATGTCTTGAAGTGATCATTTGGGCATCTTTCTATGGTACATGCCAGGCTTGAGAAGGACTATATATCAATATCATATTGATCATATATGTTACAAGCAAAAGATCATTGATTCAAAATTTCAACTGTTAAAATCAATAAAAGAGAATACCAGTGCCAGTTTCTACCCTGAAACAATATGTGGGTAAAGTAAATGATATGAAGATACAATACTCAATTGTTATGATTTGGACAAGAAAATGACTTTAGTTTTGTATTTCTTGTTTTGTTCAAGTTCAAGTGGCATCTTGATGAAGCCAAATTATTCTAGATTAAAAAAAAACATTTATATTTATATATATTTATTTCTCCTTGAACTATACAAAGTACTATAGCTGGCAAACTGGTGATATATTGTTTCTACGTGACTGGCAATGCGATCATCATTAATGGTGCCTGCATGTATTAATGTTGTGCAGCCATTTCGAGGGGAGCTACTAAAAATTGCTGGTAGTTATCAATCTATAAGGCAAACCACATGGCTATATTGCCAAGTACCTACTAACATTTGTGACCCTATACTTTCAAGTGATTTAAGAAAATACCATCTGTTCAGAGCCAGAAGTTTTTTTTTGTGATATAATTTTGCATAATGACAATATTTAAATTGTATTTTAATTAAATAATCTAATTTGTTTCATATTCTTACTAAAACTGTACAAGTTTTTGAGGTAGGGTCAGTTATTTAGTTATACTTGTGCAGGCCTTTTTTCTAAAAGAGCATGTACTGGTGCATCTACTTATCTACATACTCACAAGAGTTTCTCTGTTTATTGAGAGTTTATTTCAATTTACATCACTTTACAGAAGTAATTTTTGGTGCTCATTTCTTGAATATAGTATAGCTACAGTACGTGGAACCCTAAAAATACAGAGCAAAATACCTTTAAAAATTGGTACTCTTTGAAATGGAACATAGGCCTAGCTGCGGAATTCAGTCTGTTCAACAAACAAACATGCTTTTCTTATCAGACGCGCCAATGATGCATGAATATTATTTTATTGGTGCAATACCAGGAAATATCTGTTTACTTGATCTATTTTCTAGATCGGTATTCATGAGATTTGATGTTTAGCTAACTAAGAAGTGCTTCTGATTGATATAGCCTTTTAATTCAACCTCTTTCCTCAAAATTCTTGGCAAGATTTATAAAAACATGCCAAAAAGTTTGCAAATTGTAAACGAAAGCAATCTTCACTGCAAGAAACTGTAGCAAATCACCAAAATTTAAAGCTGTCAGTTGTAATTTAATGAATTTGCAGCAACAAGAATTTGTGAAACTTAACTAGGCGCGAAAAAGAGGAAACAAAGCGTATATCTATTTTTCTTATGTTTCTTATTTTACGTTATGTACAGATATGTTTACATTTAATGAAAGGAACATGAAAAAAAGAGTCTCTTACTATTACCCCCCCCCCCCCACACACACACACACACTTTCTCTGTCCCCTCTCTCTTTCTTTCCCTCTTCTCACCTATGAGAGCAATAAAAGTAGAAATGATCACCGAGCACTATCGCAATATGATTACATGCTACCCATCTTTCCTCAATCGAGGTCACTTTAAATCTCGTACGATAAATCTATTACATGTAAATGATGCGCCTGCCTTCTCAGATTTAATAACCCGCTGCAGAATATGAACAATTATGATTGCATGGGTTGGAGGCATTATGTAAGAGATGCACTGCATGTATATACCAAAAGTATAGAAAAGTATATGTTTAAACTTTAATTAAGCTTGATTCTGGTAATGATTGAAAAATAAATTCTCACAGAATCCAACAAAACTCACACTGAATGTTCAAGATTACAAATAAATGACATGTGCCAAACGATTTTGGTAGAAAATGTATAGGGGCTGACTAATGAGCATATAAAGATAAGGAAATCAAGGTAAGTAGGCCCAACACCATATGCATAGCACAGGTCACCATGTGCAAATGAGAGTTGAGGTTTTTATTGAAAATCATTTCCAGCAAGTTTTTATTTTACTGGTTCAAACAATCGATCTACTGCAGGATAAACAATCCAGAATAAATCATAGCAAGGTTAGAATACATGAACTTTATGTTGAAAGTGCAGAATAGACTAGATGGGATAAAGGAATATACGGGATACATGTACATGATTGATAATATTACAGATATAAATCTATACATACTAAAGAAAGAAGAATGAACAACATTCTGTATAAGCGTTAAGAGTATTTACAGATTTGTATGATCGAAAATATTGATTTTCGGAAAATCTACAGACAAACTGCTTGCTTGACTCGTACTTCAAAACTTGGAGAAAAATGTTGTTGTTTTGATGACATATGAACTTGCATTATCATTATAGGGTTGTTGTTTAAACTTTGATAACTTAAAGTTAAAAATATAATGGTGCTAAGCAAATATAGGGCAGTCAGAACACTACTTTATTGCTCTACACCCACAACCACAGACTTCCCCACTGCCACCGATCCATTCATTTTGAGCTGGTGCCATCAAGTTTGATCCAGATTTAATAATCATCAGCTTAAGGTGCCAAAAACACCAGCCCATCTTCATGAGTCAATATATCCATATCATTTTCTTGGCTGAGGTTCCTCAAAATCAATATCTTTAAAGGAGACCTCGGGTACATGGAGTAAAGTTTGGTTTCAAAAGAAATTATCTGGGATTCCTTCTGAAGTCTCAATCATGCAGTAAATTAGAATCAATACACACACAGTTGTTGTAATCAGCAACATGATATTGCCATTATATGAAATTCTGCTAGTAAAACCACATATATTTAAAACCCAAAGCAAAGATTGCCATACAAGAATTAGATTGACTTATTAGTATTGACTACAGTATTAAAAGCCTAGATGTGTTTCACGTTATATATTTACAGAAGAGAGAAATGAGTCAGTCAGGTAAGCCAATAAAAAAATACTCTCAATTTTCTAAAGCTCATTATACCCAAACTGAAAAGCGCATCAAGGTCTGCTAGAATGGCTGCACGCTTCATGCTCTTCCAAGGGACTGTCTTTATGAATAATTTGCCATGGAAAGTCACAGACATATAGATATATTTCTTGTAGTAATGCATCTGTAGATAAATTAATGATAAGGTGGCACCAGCTTTTCCTCAAATTTTAGTATATTCATTGTTTTGCTACAAACACACTCTCCCCTAAGGACATCAGATATAGAGTGTTAGCTTGCCAATAACGATACAAACGTAGAAGTAATTTCTACTCTTATTGCTTATGAATTTATTTGCATATAACAAGGTTAGGCGATTGTCTATGACCCCATTCCTGGTCAACTCTCTCCTTGCAATAATCTTGGTCTATCCCTTGATATTCTAATGAGCGTTTTGAAGAGAAATCAAGTCGTCGAATAACTGATATGTACAGCAGTGCGAATTCTTTATTTTTTGGAGTGCAAGAAATGTCCAGATTATTTCATTCAATTAATTTCTAAGACAAGGTATTTTCCGCCTTAAAACATGAATGAGTTTGAGCAGTCATATTTCAATTGCCTATGGAAGTGCATTGTATCATATGCCCAGGCAAAAACATAATATCATCCTTCACCAGATTATGAGAGTGTTATTGTTTTGCTTTGCTGTTGTGATATCTGAACAACTGTTTTTCCTTTGTTTGGATCTGCCTGCCAAAATAAAGTCCAAAATCCATTTGTAGTTCGTATTTTTTTCTTCAGATTAGATAACATCATTGGCTAGAGCAGATAATAATATGCTCTTTGTGTCTTGGCACATCTAACAAGGATATTACACATAATAATCTAGCTCCTTTATAATTTGAAATTAATAGCATGTTGTGGGTGATCCTTCTATAACTGTATTTAAAGGTTGGTTTAAAAAAAATCCCATTATGAATGGAATATTTTTTGCTATCCGTTAAAATGAAAATATAATGTTTGTGTTTACAGTAAATCATAGTTCTTTGCCAAACTTCACCATTCTTTTGAAATACACAAAAAAAAGACATGTAAGTATGTACTTTTTAAATGATTTTTAAGTCTTTTATTAAAAAAACATAAATTGAATTGAAATGAACTATAATATGATCACAAGAGACCAAGTAGTAGTAACTATGGTTAGTGGAAGAGTAGTAGTGGTATTGGTGGTTGTGGTGGTGGAAATGGTAGTGGTAGTGGTAGAGGTATAGCTAGGTAGAGGTAGTGGTCCGACTTGGGCCCTGTGCAAGCCCTGTACATGGGGTTTTACGTTATCCTTTATTTTCTTCATACTCCTTAACCGATTACCAATAGAATGCCAGGTAAAGTTTGTGAGGTTGATTTTATACATTCTACCTGTACACAAATTACATTTTCAGGTGATTGGTACACTTTAAATCTTGAATGAAAGTTATACAACAGAAAGCGAAAAGAGAGAAACGTACCTTTTATCCGTGGCTGGATGTTGATCTACGCTGCTTCCTGGAGAGAGATCCGAGGAGCTGCTGCTGCGAAACTTATCGCAGATAGTGGCGCTGTTCCCTGGAAATACAAACATGTATTTGATCCCATTAACATTAGATTAATACATACACGTAGAGGCTATATTCACACTTGAACAAGGTTCATGATCTCCTACATACAGATGGTGGAACTGATCTCTGTCTCACAAAAAGTTGGGACTGCTTCAAATGGATAGCAACTCCTTGTATGTACTTGAGAGATAGGAGATTGTAAATTTGTGATTGATCTGAGAGGCTTTTTATCAGTTCAAATTAATCGTAATTCTTTTAAAGACTGTTGTCTGAATTCAGATAGATTGAGTTTATCCTAATACAGAAATAAATAAGCTACTATCTACAAGAGTTTGGTGGTTATGGCAGGGCTCAACACTAACAGGTGCCCTGGAAACAGACACCTACAATCTATGTCCAGGCCAGAAAGATTTTGAATTTTTTACATAGGGCTCATGCTAACAGATTGTAAAAAGTTCAATCCAGACCCTGAATTTAAAGAATTTCAGAGTCAATGTTTTACTACCTTAAAATATAGCCCTATTCATTCATGTTACCATAGCCTCATACAAAAGCAGAGCAATATGACATTGATCTTCAGCATGTAAACAGTCCACTTTCACGACCAGTTTTTGTATATTAAAAAATGGCCCTCTTCACACATAAATATCATTTGCATTGATCACTACAAACTGAGACACTGTAATTTTAGGATTAGACTCTAAACATCAGAAAATACTGTGTTCATATTTTATTAGTATATATGATAAAATGCACTATTAATTGGATAAGATGGCAGCACTGTGTCTGGCATAAGTCTGCATAAACATCGACAGAAAATTAATCCTATTATATCATTTTCAAATATTACAAGACCCTGTTCATATTGAGCAAACACTAGGGCCCTATTGCATAAAACTTGTTATCAATAACAAACTGCAATAACAGTTATAAGCTACTGAAATAACTGTATCTGATTGGCTGAGAGGAAATTTGTCATGGATCTTAGCATATATATATATATTATTGATTTACCGGTAAAAGTTCATGAAACAGGGCCTAGGTTATCCCAAGGGTATTGTGAAATGATATTGACATCATACAAATGATTTTATTAGATTATCAATTTGCTATGAATTAATTCTTTGTTTCAATGCCATCAGCATCCTTTGATCAGCTGAGCCAAAAGGTTATCATTCCAATACACGAGTTTGACAAACATACAGTGTACACAGAAGGAAAAAAATTCATCAATTGGCAATACGGTAGGCTAAATACATTTTTAATTTTAAAGAAATCTAAAGCAGAAAACATTTAAAACAAAAATCTTTGACTAGGTCAGGAGTTAAAACAGCTCCTAAAAACAAATTTACAATAACGCAATGAAAATTATTTACCTTTTTATGAGACTTAAGCTTTAATACAAATAATAGAATACGTTTAACTCAACACTACTAATGAACCGTTTAAAAAAGTTAAAATTACACCTCAATACACTTCATCTCATGGAATTTTGACAGAATAAATAATGCTAACAAAATACAAATTTCACACTGCGAATGGCCGATTTTACGGCGTGAGGCTCACTTACATGTACATGTACACTGTTCAAAAAATTCATTTGAAAGACCATTGCCTTTTTGAACTACCAATTAAACTACTGGAAAAACTCATAAAGCATTATTGATGTTTGATATTAAAATCTGTTCCTTTTTGTGAGTTGAGCACATATGCGCCACTTGTCTGCTCTCCATGCAATAGCACCAACCGAGACAAATCACATGAGCAAAAACCAGACTATTTCAATGGTGTATTGAGAGAGAGCATTTACACTGTTAAAACAGACAGATTTTCAGCCAGCATTTCAAAAACGACACTCTAGAGGTTGTTTTTTTTATACAGATATTTATAATGTTTATGGGTAGTTGCCTATTAAAGCAACAACAACAAAAACTATGAAATGTGCGAAAACCAAAGGGTATGTGCTTGCAGTGTAAACGCCTCTGTAAAGTAATCCAATAGGAGATTGTTTATTCTAGAAGCCTTCAACCTTTATGAAGTTCATGTACAACTGGGTCAACCGTTAGACAAGTCCAAAGTACTTGATCATAATTTACTGTCCCATACCATAAACAAGTATTTTATGAGGTCCTGAACATAAATTAAAAAATCAAATCTGCCATCTTGCTTCATATTTTGTCTGATTTGAGCTCTAGCAGTGCTTCATGCATTATATAATCAGATCCTATGCTGAGATTCAAATCATACATATGGGACAAAAAAAGATTGCCCTTTTACGTTTTTCCTTATGATGCTACATGTAACATGCAATCTGGAACTTATGAGTGAGTGTATATATGCTCGTTATAAGAAATGAAAAATAATTCAAATTATAGTTGTACTCAACTTCCATTGACCCCTATCCAACTTATATATTTTACTGTATTTATACTGTGTATATATATATATGTAAATGCTGGTGACTGACTTTCATGGGCAAGAAAGTTTAGACAAATTACATTTTTATCCACCTATTCCCTTCCATATGGCTATAAAAACATTTCAAAACATCAAATTTTAAAACTAAATATTGCTGGAGCAGACCTAGGAGAAGCACGAGGGCTGTTACACAGTAGCAAAAATACACTTGTGTGCCCCCTTCCCCATCCCCTTTTCCAGAGCAATTGAATTTAATAAACACATAAGAATTCTTTTTAAAACAATATCAATTACCAATTACCATGAGTGTCTACCTCAGATCCAGTCTTGCTTGGCAAAACCTTTCCTAGGATTCCACGGAAAAAGTCCATTTATGATTTAGCACAGAAGTGCAAATTTCTGAAGCAGCTGAGAGCAGTATAAATCTATAGTCCAACTCCTACCAAATATCAAGTAGCACTAAATAACATTCTGCACAAGTACTCACGTAGTCACCCACCAACTAAACAAGTAAACAGATTGTTGACACAAACGCTGACAAATAAAGACTTTGAACTCAGCTCATCTGAAAGCTATACCTCTTAAACAAAGTTTGGGAAACCATGCGAAGAGAAAGATAGTAGTTGGGTTCACTAGACAGTCCGTTAGCTTCCAGTTTATGTTGTGGTTTGATGGGTTGAAGTTGTCTTGTAGTTAGGGACTATAAAGGGGAACTTCAAAGTAATCTTTTGATTAGGGACAGAGTGGACACACTAATGTTTACGAAACTTCACTTGAAGTTACAAACCACATGCAGTCTTATGGTTAACACGATAACTACAAGTAGCAGGGGGGGGGGGGTCCTAACTCAAAGTTAAGTGCCATGTGGACACAATTAACTTTGAAGTTATGCTAATTTGTTGTTAAAATGAATGCTTCCCAACTCATAGTTTAAAACCTTGAATACTCGTTGTTTCCGTCCTGTGTGAACACTCATCGTTGTGAGTGGTTCATGCATTGTAACATCAAAGTTTCCCAAAATTAAGTTTAAAATTACGACAGTACCATGTAAACATAGCTACATGTAGTAAGAAATAAACATGATAACGCATTACACTTGGGTACACAATGCAAGGTCAGGGTTGAAGATAAGGACATCAGATTATTGGGGTGACAAACAACCCAATACAAAAAAAAAATGATAAGATAGTATTGTATTCATCATTCAAATGCACTCTCTATTTAATACAAAGCCAAAATGATTCTGAATTCAACCGATGTTTTCATGGAAGCACCCTGGTATGTTGGTGAAGGCTTTTGACTATCTTATTAGAGGTTCCGGGTTTGATCCTTGCTTGGTGTTTCCATCCTTGGACAAGGTATTTTACCCATATGTGTCCCTCTCCACCCAGGTGCAGTATTAAATAAATGAGTACCTGGCAATGCTGGGGTAATAATCATTGAATAGGTCTAAGTAAAGTAACTGTAGGAGCAGTACTATTGATTAACCAGGCTGCCCTTTGTTAATAATAATAATAATAATAACAATATGTTATTACTCTTTCTATTCAACTGTTAAGAAAAAAATACAAGCAATTATTTTAAGCTGCTATGAGGTTTATGCCTCCCACAAGAAAACATGACACAAACAAGAAGTGAAATTCTCATATTTGCAAAAGAACATTTGTACTTGTAAAAACTCGAGGTCCCACAACAACTTGCCCACACTATTTGTGTTTTGTTATATGATAACAATTAATGCAGGTCGACGAACCTTGATTACATATTCTTTAAGTAAAAACAAACAATATGTTTGACTCAGTGTGGGTAGACCAGCATAATGTAATTAGTTTTCATTGTTTGATTCATAAATGTTTGATTCTCTCTGGAGCCATGGGCAAGGTCAGCCGCAAATCTTTGTTTTCTGAGTTTTAAAAATATTTATCCACCCCACTCCCATCGAGTCAACCACAACGTACATCACCACATGTGTGTCGTGCATGATTAAAATACTTTAATATATGCCACTCTCTTCCAACCAGTAAAAGTAAATGGGTACGTGGTAGGAAAATATTCCTTGATTGCTTTTGCATCTAATCATGGTAATGCTATGATTGTAGGGCCTTTAGAGAGAACTTATTATCATTGTTGTCTTTGTTATTTTGTATTATTATCTTTACTATTATTATTATTATTATCATTAATATTATTATTGTAACTGATATCCTTGTTGCTGTTGTTGTTATTATTTTTATTATGATTATCATTATTATTACTATTTTTTATAACATCAATACTATGAAATATAGTAAATAATTATTTTTCTCAGGACTGTCTAAAAAGATCCATCACTCCCTGTCCCCTACCCCCTACTTTTTTCAATTCCCTTTTCCATCCCCCCCCCCCCCCACCCACCAAACAACAATTTCGTCACCTGAATTTGAACCGTGCTGCAACCCACCACAACGCATTATTCCAGTTATATTTGTGTGGGTTGCTAACCAGCCGCACGTGGGGTAATTAATGCATGGAGAAATCTGGTTTAGAATCTTCAATTTATCCCGAGCTAATGGCATCACCATGGATGATTTTCCCAGCACAGTGTCGCAAGTACTCCAGGAATACAAATCAGTCTATATCCATTATTCACCTTTCTGTCCAGGTCACCCAGTATGCACAGATTATCCGTGTTTCCCAGGTCGAACAACAACAATATCCCTTTCTATCCATTGTATAGCACATATCACAGTATGATACAGTTCCATTACTCGCAGTTCCAAGGAATGTAATATTATATTTAATTTTTGTATAATGTCTCTATGCACTTTTAACGGACTTTGGACATCACTATCCCTGCTTTAGCTCTGGAAACCTAGCACTCAAGGAATAAATCCTACCACGTACCCACTTACATTGTACATGTACTAGACCTGGGTAGAGGGTGGCAAATGTAGATCAATGTCTCACCACAGGACATTAGTGTTGTGGCAGAGAATCAACCTTGTGATCTACAGGCCAGTGACTTAACCACTAGGCTACAACATCTCTACATCATTATTACTTGCAAAGACAAATTCAAGATAATCCTCTGTTCCGGTAAAGACAACTGAATACCAATTCTCACGGAATTAGATCAAAAATACACTGAATATTCAAGATTCAAGATACAAATAAATGATTATGGTAGAAAATGTACAGTATACACGTAGATGATTGATAAGAGAAGAGAGATAAGGAATTAGAGGCACATGTACTTTCCCATGCCCACGTGCTTACCACATGGTCTCAACTTGCCATTAAAAGTTGCGTTTTTTTAAAGGAAGTTATTCAAATGCTTGTTGACATTTCACTAGTTAAAATAACCAATCTACTGTGTGATTTAACAAGTTAAAATTCATTTAAACCATTTAAAATGCTATTCTATTACTAGAGCTATACGTTGTTGTATATCTGTAAAGCGCTTAGGCACATCGTTGTATCGATGCATTGGGCACTATATAAAAGCGGAATATTATTATTATTATTGCATTCAGTGATTTTAGCACAGCAATTTTCAGAAAAGGGGCTCTTTGAAGAGACTACTAGGGCATCTTGGCCTCACCACTTGCCTACTTTTTGGGAAATAATTAAAAACAATTTTAAAAAAATCAATATAATTTGAGAAAAAACTATCATAAAATCTAAATAATTCCAAAAAAATCAAAATAAATTCAAAATTCTTTCATTTTTGAGAAAGATTACACAGCGTACAACAAAGCTATACATGTATAGATCACTGAATTAAATATGATGCATAGCTAAAGTCCATACTAGACCATATCTTGCCAATGTGACCATAATCGCAAAGCACTTAAACAAAATCTTTACAAATGATATGATTTACAGAGCTATAAAGATTATGATAATGTGCACAACAGGAAGATAAAACCTCTTCAACTTCTGCTGTGCCTTGGAAAATTATGGGGGGAAAAGATGATAAAATATGGACTTCAAACTGTCAAATTCCAGTTCTAATTTCTTCTCTCATTTTTTAATTTGACATGAACTTCCTGTAAAAAAAATACAGGTACTCTTAGTCAAGAGCATAGACCATTAAATAGGTTATCCAGTCAAGTTTGTTCAATACAGTATTTGGAATATAGAGCCTTTTACTTGTAGATACAGAGCACTTCACATTTTACCCCCCCCCCCCCCCCAAGAAGTAGAAGTGGCCACTTAAACAATGATAAAATAAAGAGACTACATTTAGTTGAGCTAATGAAATCAAAACCGCATTACAATTCAAAATAAGTTGGCCTTCAAAAGTTTATTGAACTGGTCCATAGATGTAGCAGTCTTCAGGATGGTGAGTGGCTTAATGTTCCGCAACCTTGCAGCAACCGAAGGGGAAAGCAATCAGTGCATTACTACAGGATTTTAAAATACCGTCACTTTTCACGACTATTGGATTATGTCAAGGTACATAATTTCTGTAGAAACACATCATAATCTGATTATAACATTAATGATAACGGATTAGCAAACTCATCTCCAGAGTTGTATTTTTCTGTGTACGCTGGCCGTTTCCACTTTGTAGAAACATTTCGTTTAGCACTTCTATTTAAGGTCACATGACACAATGCATTATTGCGCTCAGCACCAACTTGACACCCACTTTTCAGACATCCGGTTTAACAGGTGAATTCTGTTAGCTGTGTGAATAAACAATTGCTCTTCTGTAGAAACAACCTCTTTATATTCTGTAAATATTGACTTAAATGTACAATTCTAGGTAGACAATAGTGTTAATTTCCAGGTCACCCGTTTCCAGCACGTTTCTTGGAAAGGCTTGGAGTCAACCACCCTGACAATAAAATTAGTTAACAATTACAAATGTCTACTCAAGTGGAAAGAGCCCTATATAATGACCCACCTGCCCCCATCTTGGTGCATGATCCCTCGTCTTGCTGGTCGCTGTAAGCCGGTCCTTTCCTTCTTCGTTTGAGCACGGGCACCCAGGCCGGCCACATACATGCGTCTGCTGCCCTTAGCAGCAGGTTACGTACAGGTTCTGGATGAACGGGCGTCTGCAGGATAGTAGCTACGATGATAGGGAGGGTCAACACTGTAGAGAGAGAGAGAGAGGGGAAAGTTGAAATAACCTGCTTTAGCAACCACGTGTTTGGAAAGTCCACCTGTCTATAAAGACCACATTTTTTGTTTTTCCTTGAGTCGTCTTTTTATACAAGTTTCACTGTATTGTGATCATGGTATGCCAAGATTCCCAAGAAAGTAATTTCCTAAAGAACAAGTTAGGTTCTGATAGTGAAAAATACATTGTAATGAGGCTTGGGGAGTACATTTGTACTACATACCTATCCAATTGCACAACTTTAAAACCACTTGCAAAATCCAGAATGTGTTGAGGCCAACCAAATGGAAGATCTTTTCACCACCCTCATGAATCATGATCCTATCCAGTAATAAACCTTTACTTGAATATGACTGGTCCCAAATCTACCACGTCTGCAAAATGGGAATCATGTCCAAGTCAAAGTGACTCAGCAAAAAGAAATCAAGATAGTGGGCCATTGCATCATGTGCTGGGTTTGTATGCAATACATTTTACAAAACATCTTTCTGTATTGCGTCATACTGTATATGTACCTTGTAAGCATTTAAATATAGAAATTCATGAACAGTTGTGGTCATTTAGTGGTTACTGTCTACTGAGGTGAAACCAATAATGGAGGAACTTTAAAGATTCATGCCAATGTACAAAGAACATTATACAGTAGTATGTAATTGCAACAACAAAAATATCAGGATATCTACATGTACATTTACTTGAAGTAATATCAGCAAGAAGATGCTTGCTGGGGAAGGTGGAGGGGGGGGGGGAGTAATTAAAAAAAGGGGGTGTTGTAAAGGGAGGGTTTTGGAAGATGACTCGAACATTAGCCACTGCGCATATGCACTGATCTGTTCATGTATTTAATATGATAAAGAAATGTAAAACATAAAAATCTATATTTATCTCATTTTCATTTTGTTGTGGTAATGCAGCAGCCCTATTATTATTCAATGAATCATTTTTTATTCAGTTATTCCTTCATATGTGGTTTACCATCTTATATGCGAATGACTCCTAAGTCCACACCATATCCAAGCTGCTGTACTATTTGGATTATTCACACAATAATGTATGTTTTACATATCCGTAATGCCTTTGAAACAAACTATAGTGAAGTTTTAAAATATATATCAAGTGAATGGAATTTGAGATAACAAGATACTGAGGGAATGGACGGCCTGACAGTATGGCGCCTCTAGCACAAAATTTGGTGCAGCGTCATAATAATATTTAAAGAGGGGGCTTTTGGTAACATATGTATCAGGGCGAATCGGTAAGACTACCAAGATAAAGGTGAAACATACTTTCAACGGGGAATTAATAGGAAAATTAGAACTTCCATTGCAGCACACTTTGAGATAATGATTTTGAAAAATTACAAGTCATTTGACAAAATTTTCTTAGTCTACACTCTTTCATTCAAGTTGACCGTTTCAAAGTTTTGGGGGATTCTCCACACCCCCATCCCCAATCTCTTTGTTTTTTTTATGATAAACTTCACAAAACTTCACAAGCTTTAGTGCTGCCCTTCCTGCCCTAAAACTACCCTCCTCTCCTACCTCCTCTCAAGAAAATAATGTGCACGAACATGCTTGCAGACACACTATGAGTACTGCATACTGTGATGCATTAAGCTGCCCTTTTAGAGTATAAAATTCTGTTTCCAACACATGCATAATCCATGACCAATTCATCATCTTCGGTCTATTTTGCATCGTCTGTTTCTGTGGCAATAACATTAATTTTCCATTGCACTGTCTACGAGGTATCCATTATAAACTGAGATGTTGATAGAATACATGCAGTGTGGTTTATCGGTTTAAATGCAGTCCTGTAGACTTTAAATAAGATATGTGAATATCCCCCCCCCCCCCTTCTCTAATGAGGCAATCTTATCCATTCCAGCTCGAGGCTTGTTTCTATTTTGTTTCTATCTGTATCATTAGAAACAAACATGTAAAGTACATGAAACTTACATTATTAAAAATAAATTTCCATGGTTTACCAAATCATATCTTAACAAGTCTTTTAAAAAGAAAGTCATAAACAAGGTATCCAAAAGATATTGACAAATCATGATAGGACCCCTGCTCAATAACCTCTAAATTCACATTTCATACACAAAGTTAGACCGCCCCACCGCCCCCCCCCCCCCCCCCTCCCCCAAGTGATGATAGTGCTTCCCCAATAGCTGGACTCGTTCTACACCACTGGCTATGTGTTCACACCAGCTGTGGTTCTCCTGATTGGTGGATATGTGATTTCTGGGCAAAATGTTTGTGCAAATATTTACCATCTAAACAGTACAAAAGTAAAATCTCTAATTAAAGTCATGGAACACCGATTCAAGATTCTTGATATTTCAGTTTAATTTCTGGACAATCAGAAACTCTTACAGTAATTAAATTGAGTGTAACGGTATTTGAATATGATTTCTCAAGAAAGGGAAGAACTAGTAGTCAATGGTCAAGTCAAGAAACTTTCATTGTTGTTGGATGAAATAAATGGATAACAGACACTTGTCACATGGGAATAAGTGCACATAATCCTCCCATCACGAAGAAAGCTCTATCATCGCATGTAGGCAGGCCAATACATCATCAATCAATGGGGTTAAGGTTTGCATGGTGTATGTTGCAGCTTGTAGTTGTATAGATACATGTACAATCGATATCTTATCCCCAGAGAGAACTCTTCTTGAAGAACTCAATGGCATGTAAGTTATTCTAATGAAGATCAACTTAGAGTCCTCCAATCATCACAGATAGCAGACCTGTCCATCAATTCTCATTGCTTTTAAAGGTACCATTCAGCCTTCATGAGTTGAATTAGAGGGGTTTGAAATGCTTGCAAAAAATCAACTCAAATTAGTTTCTGGCAAGATGGGGGATTCCACATTTACTCCGATGACAATAACTCCAGGCTTTATTTTGTCAAAAGCATGGGGTTAGGATTATGGTTACAATTGGGTATTAGGTTTAAAAGCGTTTGGGGTTAGCAGATACATACATGACCAAAGTTTGGCAGGAATCCATCAATCGGTTCTTCAGATAACGCGATCACGAGAAAAAAGCCATGGTCATGCACAAGTTTGAATTTTTGAGATACAGCTTCAAGTAAGAATATTTTGCCTTGAATTTGTGTTTCAAAGTGATCTTGCTGTCTATTGTAATTTAAAACAATTCAGCATTTCAATGTCCAAAACGATAGATTGCATCTCTAAAACATATCATACGATTCTTTCAAGTAACAAGATACCAAATTTGAGACATGCTACGTGCAAAGAAAACAACAAGGGCAGCCCCCCCCCCCCCCCCCTCCCCCCCCCCCTCCCCCCCCCCCCCCCCTCTATGGCTGCCGGCTCCAGCTCTACTAAAAATACCACAGGAGAGGTTCAAATATGGGACTTAGCGTATTCTAATTGGCCAAGACTTAAATGGTACTTTGTACCGCCAATCAAGGGGTATACTAACCTGAGAAGCAGATGTGTGATCAACGACACCTCGTCCTCGATCCGTCACTCTCAAAGACGACCCAACTTCAAAAGACGGCTTTGCCTGGGAAGGATGATTGGAGCTCTAGCCGTGACAGACAAAAGTAGCTGTTCATTAAAGGCATGTGAATGACTCCGACGCAAAGTGTGAGACAGTCAGAGTGGCATATCATTACCACCGATGCCAGCCGACAGTGATGATGATAGCGGGCGAGTTGTTTAGTTTATCAGCGCGGGATTTGCGTGAGATCATAACACGTTACATGTTGCTAGTGGCACTAGTATTAATAGACTTGGTAACCCGATGCGTGGAGTCTCGCTTGGCTTGTAAAAGCTAGCTAGCACGGCTCACGTGACGGCAGGGCGACCTGTTGCTCGGTGTTTATGCTTCTCTCCTCGCTCTGCGGTAATCCCAACTTGAACTCAAAGCTTGGAGATGACCCTTGACCTCTCGTTGAGGTCAAATCCTGTCTGGGTGTCTTCCCAATAGACTTTACTCTTGACTTTTAACCGACCTTCTTCTCCTCAACCTCGACCTTTGATAGCTTATCACTTGTTTGCTTGTCTCTCTTCGCCCTTGTCCTCAGGATAAACTTGAAAACACCTGCAATATATGTGAAGATAAGAAAAAAAATAAGATTACACATATACTTATGACAAGGATTGCTAGGTATCAACACAGATGCCCACAAACATAAGATAACACAGAACAAATACATTACTCATTGATTCCTTAAAGACCACAGGCCTTTTCCAACTTTCCCAAGACCTCATTAATTTCCTACAGTAAGCTGATAATTAGGGTGTTTTTCCATCATTACCACAGATGGCCAAAAAGGCACAATGTTGTACAAATCAATATTATGATTCTAGGTGTAAATATTTGCCATTATGTTCATCCTAGTCTCACCTTTCATGCCACTGTGTCTGAAGCATACTGAAGAACAGGGGAGAACAGTCAATTATGGAAATGTGAACGTACATGTAATGCTAGTAAAAAGGTAACTATTATCTAAAAACTTCTCACCTCCATACCCCCCCCCCCCAACAACAAAAAAGAAACAAGGGAAACGCTCTCGGCGGTCTCGCCTGCATAACGCAATTCAATATGATAAACCAGAACGTCAATGACGTAGCGCTCATCCGCATCTCGCAACAACAAATATCGTAAATTTTATGTGGTACACTTTTGAACTGGTCAAAAAATAAAAATTTGATGCCCTGGAAGGTACATAATTTCATTTCATTTGCATAAAGTACCATAAATAATCAATGGAGCAAAATCTCACAATTCTGTGTAGAAGTTTAGTGTTCCAAATTTAGCTCTACCAGATAAGGCAAACCAAATCAAAATCGGTCAAGAAATGAGGGAAAAGAAGCAATTTTTGTTATTTTTTGAATAAATTTTGCATAAATTACCATAATTAATTAATGGAGAACAATTTCAAAATTCTGTGTAGATGTTTAGTGTACCAAAGTTAGCTCTACGATATAAAGCAAACCAAATCAAAATCGGTCTAGAAATGAAGGAGAAGATGCCTTTTTTGTGATTTCGAATAAATTTGCATAAATTAGCATAGATAATGAATTTCACGATTCTGTGTAGAAATTTTAAATCCCCCTCCTAGCCCTATCATATGAAACAATCAGAATCAAAATCGGTTGAAAAATAACGAAGAAGAAGCATTTTGAAAATCTTGATGTTGATGCCACAACAAAGTTTGTTGACCTTAAATGACCTTTGACCTTAACTTAGTGACCTGAAATTCTACTAACATGATTGGGGAGACTTGATAACCCTATAGTCCAAGTTTCATTGACTAAGAACTTATACTTTCAAAATTATATCAAAAATTCAAAAACTTAACCTTAGGTTAAGTTTTCAATGATGATGCTACAACATAGTCCAAGTCTGTTGACCTGAAATGACCTTTGACCTTGACTTTGTGATCTGAAATTCTACTCACATGATTGGAGATACTTGATTACCCTATAGTCAAAGTTTCATTGACTAAGAACTTATACTTTCAAAATCATATCAAAAATTCAAAAACTTAACCTTAGGTTAAGTTTTTGATGTTGACGCCGCCGTCGCCGTCGCCGTCGCCGTCGCCGTCGCCGCCGCCGTCCCCGGGAAAAGCGGCGCCTATGTCTCGCTTTTTTGCTACGCAGGCGAGACAAAAATCAGATGTCAGGTGACTTTTACAAGGCAATACTATTACTGTCCAAATACACTAGAACAAGATAATTTGCTGGAAGCAAACAGGTGTTATTTCATTTACAAGAGAAATTTCTGAATAGTTTCCTTGCAGAAAAGATACAATCATTAAACTCCATGAAACTCTCTGTCTCCCTCCCTATCCCCTTCCTCCCTCCCCTTCTCTCTCTCTCTCTCTCTCTCTCCCTCACTCCCTCTCTCTTTCTCTCTCCTTCCCTCCCTCTCTCTATCTTTCTCTCCCTCTCTCTCTCTCTCTTTCTTTCTTATTTCATTTAAACTGCTTGTTTCTCTTGCACTTTTCAATCACCATGTTAACCCCCATCTCCCCATCATTGAAAGACCAAACCAATGCACTTGTAAGGAGGCTTGTAAACAGCCCTTGTACATATTTGGTATACATCCATCTGTTAGGTTTGAAGAACTGAGCCCAAGAAAAAGAGCTTTTAAGGGATATATCACCCAAAATGTTGCAACTTTGAGCAATACCAAATCTCTCATAGATTTAGAAATGAACACAATTCAAAATCAAATAACTGAGCCAAAGGCAACAAGTTTAAAGGGATATATTACCCCAAAAGTTGCAACTCCTCTGTGGCTGTACAGAATCTATACCAAATTTATGCATTGATTCAGAACCAAACAAAAATCGAAATTGTAGAACTGAGCCTAAGAAAAGGAGTTTAAAGGGATGAACATGTATCATCCCTAACGTTTCAATTATTTTATGACTGGACAAGAATCTAAATGTATACTAAATCTATGCATTGATGCAAAGCCAAACAAGGTTAACAATTTGATTTTAAAAAGGAGCCTTGAAGAAAGCCATTCAAGATCAATTAGCAAAACTCCAATGTCAAATGCAAGCATTCTGCCTGACATGTTTTGCAAGTATATAATATGTAGTGTGACCAAAATAGCATTTATCTGTAAAACTATCCAGCCATTTCCTTTTTTTAATAACTACATTTGTTGTATTTGTTTATCCTTATAGGTATACATGTACATGTTTTTTTATACAGAACATAAAACCAAACAAAACAAGCTACCGTAGCTGAACTACAAGTTTAAATATACACATGTAGTGTCCCTTTAACAACGTCATATCCCAAGCCCCGAGGTACTGTCCGATTTGGCTCACCCCAGAAGGGTGCATGATTGATGAGTAGCAATGAACTTCTGATGGCCTCTACGTGATGTCCATGATTTCAACAACAGTCCAACCCCATCCTCGATCCTCAATTCCTCGTCATCATAATAACACACTGACCATGGCTCGTCAAGGCGAAGAGGTTTCAAGGTATTTTCATGTAAAGTCCTACACAGTCAGACCTATCATTGGATAGTGCTGCGGCCACCTCTCTATAAAGGCCACCTGTCTACAATTGAGCGGTCATTTCTATTTTTACCTCTAAGAAGTATTCAAGAACCTGCTAAGAAAGGTTCCATTTTCTTAAGCGGCCATTTGTTTTTGTTTTCCTTCATAGGTATACTTATAGTTGAATCTGTCTTTAGAAACCATCTCTCGATAAAGGCCACTTATTCATAGTGGTCATTTATATCATCTCCATCTTGTAGTAAAAAGGTGGTACCTGTCTGGATTGGCCACCCGTATTCAGTGGCCACATTCGGTAGCCTTGAAAAACAGATTATACTGTAACTATTAAAGATTATGCTCGTTGTTTGGTAGTGAATTAGAAATTGGAATGAAACTTGTTGAATCGACCCATCTCAGTCCCTGGAGATATGTCAGGGTTTGCTTATTTTATCAATTTGGTATTTTTAAAAAATTATTAAAAATTTAGAATATATCAATGAATAAAATTAACTAAAATCACTGGTGAATGTCTGCTTTCAGGATACAATATATGTCATAGGCAACAGACAAATCATTCATTCAATAATTCTAATA
Source organism: Strongylocentrotus droebachiensis (assembly GCA_035222895.1). Classification (NCBI taxonomy): domain Eukaryota; kingdom Metazoa; phylum Echinodermata; class Echinoidea; order Camarodonta; family Strongylocentrotidae; genus Strongylocentrotus; species Strongylocentrotus droebachiensis. The sequence goes on from JAVYIG010007579.1 coordinate 45,247, forward strand.
TTCACTCCTACATGTACATGCTAAATAAAATAAGAAATTTATAGTAAGATTTATCCATACACAGTGATGCTCGATCTCCTTCTCTAAAAATGTGTACCTTAGAAAATGCATTCATATACATGTAGGCCTACTTATCAAGCATCCTCAACCCCCAGACGTTTTTCATAATATATTTATATACCGTATATTAATTAAGCCCCTTATTTATATACCGTATATTAATTAAGCCCCTTAAAGGTACTATGTCCCATTTGCAGGCCAAAAAAAATGAAAAAGTTAAATTCCAACTGCATTTGAAAGACAATACTAATTTAGAACTTCCCTAAAAAAGGTGGGGCTTGAAAATGTCTTCAAGTGGAAAATAACGACTATTAGTTGTCAAATCGACTTAAGGGCTATAGAGCCCAAAAGTAATAGTCTTGATTTTCAGACAATTGTACCGAATGGTCATACGTTTTATGCTGCGCAAAGATTCAATCAGTTTAATCTTGGCCATCATAAGAAGTGGGTTATTGATGTAGACAAATGCTCATGTACCCTTTACAACTCTTTTCATGTAGAAGAAAAAAACCAGTCAGTCACTCAATAGTGTCTGACAGTGAAGTCTAGCAAGTAAACAGGTTTCCTTGCATAATTTGAATATGAGGACACTGCTAACATTTAAATTTCACAGATAGGACATACATGACATATTCATAATTCCTGCAAGGTTCTACAGCATTTGAGGTTGGCTACAAAAGGGACATGGTACCTTTAACACAGCCCAAACACCATTTTGAAAAATAATTGATTCTTTGGAGTGCCATTTACACTACTGGAAAAACCCATTAAAAACCGTTGGTGTCTGCTCTTTCAGATTTTTTTTTTGGTTAGTACCGGTAGCAAGTAGCGCGCATGCGTGACTTGTCGCTACTCTGCATGCGATTGCACAGAAGCAGGGAGGGTTACATGATCAAAACCCGGAATCATTCACTAATTTTTCGAGAGTGAGCATTCACACTTCAAAAATTTTGTGAAATTTCTGCTGCCGTTTCAAAAAGCCACACTCCAGGAGGATTTTTCAATTTCATTTTTTCGTCACGTTTGCTGGTAGTTGCTGAGCAACATCCGACGAAACACCGGAATGTAAGAAAAAAATTGATGTTTTTTGCTTGCAGTGTAAACGCAGCTATTGTTGTGAAATTGCAATCCTTAGAGGGAAAAAATGTCAACTGGCTTAATGATGTATTAAATGGCAAAGGTAAAATAATACCAAAGTTCATCTAAGCATGCAGCAGACCACATAATAGAACAATGTTTTTTTGTGAGAGCATCTCTTTCTTGTATAACATAATTATTGTCGTTTATTTCCACCTAATTTGATACACTACATCATTCATCTTTATTACCAGGCAACAATCAATTCTAATTACACACAGTCTAATGAATAGTAGTCTACATGTGCAGCCACTTTTCTAAACTGAACATTACGTGCTGATCAGAAACGTGTCAATTTCTCTGCAAGCTTTAAATGTACATCAATTATCATAATTTGCCAATTTCAAAATTAACATTCCCTCTGACATTTTGATATGAAGTTGAAATACTTATGCCCTTGTTAAAGAACCTGTAGCGACATTCATGTGTAGACTGACATAACATGACATTATAAGGCATTTCTAACAGGTAGTCATACTCAATATATCTCATTTCATTTTACTTGATAAATCGATACCAATCAGAAACAGTCAAAATAATCAGACTTATTATAGCCTATTGCCTATTGTCTACCAAAAACATTCAGATGAGCAATGGGGTATCAAAATAAATTCTTTTCTGGTTCAGTGTCATACTCAAAGGACCCTATTGGCATAGCCAGCATAGAATGGAGGCAAAGCAAAGGTACAATTATTTGGGGGCACAGTGAATTGCTAAAATAATCTGCTGCCATTACTTAGTGTCGCCTGTATTGGGAAAGCCTTGTAATACAGGTCTGCAGAACAAGACTAATGACATGATTGGTTAAATGACAGAGATAGAGAGGAGATGGGTGAAATTCTCCTTCATCTATTGTGAAGGCCTACCACATCAACTAATAGCGATGCATTGTTGTTCAAGCTCTTGCATAAATACACACACTCTCACTCACTCACTCTCTCTCTCTATCTCTCCCTCTCAGTCTCTCTCTCTATCTCTCTCTCTCCCTCCCTCTCTCCCCCCCCCCCCCCCCCTCTCTCTCTCACTCTCTCTCTCTCTTTCTGTCTCTCTCTCTCTCTGACCCTCTCTCAATCACACTACCTGTACATGATGGCTTCTGGGGTATCCCAATGATTGCCCCTGCAAGTCGTCATTAATAGTTACCAGGTCACATGACCTACATTTGTTTGTACACACCACTCCCTGACTCTTGGAGCACCAAATAGGTAATTAACCACACGACACACACATTATATCGGTACACACCGACGTTACAGACCACGCACTGTTACCTCAGATAATGAATTTGTCAGATTTCTTTCTGTTTGCTTGGTAAATAGCAGAATGCTCTCTCTCTCTCTATCATAAATGACTGCACAGTTTGTTCCTTCTACTGAGACATTGCAGACAGTTTCATTTTCACAAAGACATGTCCTCGGTAGGTTTTATTCTAACTCCAAAGTAGCATTAATGTGATTTTGCTGATTAAAAAACAACAAGGTTTTGCCATCTCAGGATCAATAATGCAACAACATTTCTAAACTGCTTCTCTTAAATTTCAGTCTCACTGAATTATTTAGGTTGAACTAAAAAAATGTTGGTAATAGAATCACTTTTTTTTCCTCAGAAACAGATTTGGACATTCTAAATTCTCCTATGCGGTAATATCATATATGGTGTACCAACAATTTTTTAAAAATCTGTATACGCTGAAACACTGATCATAGACACACACATATTATGAGACTACCGGTACTTGTTGTATTGGTCAATACGACCAATTGCATTTCCTCATTTTTCTTTGCTCTGCTATATCACATTCTACATATCTACACGTATACACCAAATTCATTAAGCAGACATTTATCAACGGTAGAATTGAAACTCAGTGGAAATTTTATGGGATTGATGAATTCTGCGAGATCTTCGTTTTTTCATCATCATCATCTGGAAGCTTACAATAAATGGCAGCCCTGATTGTACAATCACGTCTGCCATTGCTTGTGCATGACCTGGCCTCCTTTGCTCGAGCAAAACTGGAATCGCATTGTTTGTAAATTTCATTTTACATAAGCGAGTTCGTAATTAGGATTTTCGCATGGGCAGATAAAGGTCATTCGTTCCTAAATTGTAAAACCATTGAGACGAATACTCGTATCGTGCTCATGAAAGTAATGTAATCAGTATTCATTTATGCGCCGACAGTACATTCATCTGATACACACGTGGAAGTATTCTTCTCAAGAGGCAAACAACAGGTATTCATGAAGAACCTCCATCACTTCGGCAGTGATTATTCTAAAATGCACAAGTGGGACGTATCCATCGTGTAAAAGATCTGTGGGCATTTTGGGGTCATGCGTTCCGAAAGTATTTACGAACTGGCTAATTACCAGTGGATCTTTTCAATTGCAGACAGTAAGGCCTGGGCTGGCAGATTTTCACAGATATTTATAACAGAGATTCCGTTGAAGCTGGAGTGGTGGGGGGGGGGGGGGGGTTAAAATGTTTTCACAGGAAGAAAAAAAAAAGAAAACTCCTTTATTTTTAAATACAGGATTATGGAGTGGAGAAAAAAAATGTTGTTACTCAATAGAATGCAGGCATTTTTTGTCTTATTATTTTAATTTTTACATCTTTTTTTGTGGAAATTCAAGATCAGTTTCCAAGATATTTGTCCATCATCTTATGAATGTTTGGAGGCAATTATGTTATTGCTTACTTGACCTTGACTACTGAAAGATATAAAGGTTGAATATGAATATAGGTAGAGAGAACAGCTGAGAGAAATGGGGGGGGGGGGGAGTGAAAAGAAAGAGGAAAAACAAACACCAAAGAGGTTGCATGTCGCAATTTTTTACTTCCTGGTAAATCGTGCATCAAGCCTGTAGGCCTACGTGCAAGTTCTGCAAAGCATGAACACGGCTTCAATATTACAGAGGAAAACCCAATAATAGGATGGTGACCTTTTAGGTCATGCAGAAGTTACTTCAAGTGCAACAACCTCGAATAACAATACAAGTAGGAATAAAGTGTCAACTCAACCTGATAAACAGCCATGCATACATGCACACGTACGGTACATGTAGCTATTGAAAAGCAGGAAAACATTATTATGAACTGATTTGATAGACTGGTTCTGGCTGCTCAGTGTCTGTATTATTTAATGTATAACAGAGTACAAATTAGAAACCAAAACTGAATAGTATTCACATTGTACAGTGCATACACATTCTACTCCAGAAAATAATGCCTGAAATACACAAAGAAAGTCCAATGTATATTATTGTTTTAAAAAATGCACTCCTGTATTAACTACAATGTAATGTAATTCTACAGAAGTCAAGATGTACATGTACATGTATATGACCCGATAATTATGCTTTGTTACCAAGTCCAGAAGATCATGAAGTATGTAGTAAATAAATATTTGAACAACTTTGTCATTGGAAAATTGATGATAGAAAAAAAGAGAGAATGTGGAGGGGGAGGAGAATAAAATGAATCAACTGAATCAAATCACACAAAGATCACATGACAGAGAAAGTGAGAGGGGTGAGAGAGGGAGAGAAAGAGGGAGAGAAAGAAGGATAATCATTACACACTGTGGATAATCATTACACACTGTAGAATCATAATTACTGTCACGGTGTACAGTTTAACTGTAAGGATTCTAGGAAAGAGGTAAAGAGAGGAGTAAGGGAGAAGAGGGGGCATGGAAAGGGGGGCAATACGTGCTATACTATTATGCTTAAATCCACATTACATGTACAACAATGCCATTCCATTTGTGTTTGAATAGTGTCTGACGGAAAGGGTTTCATTTGTATAAAACCAAGGTGAGCACTGGTCAATAATAGCCCATGGTCTATTTGAAAAGCCCACTGTTTGACTTGAATAGCCCATGGTCAGGCTTGAATGGACCAAGGAAGAGGGCTGAATAGGCGGGTGTGGGGGGTTAAAAACAAGATCTTTTATAAATAAATAAAGGGAAAGTGGTCAAGGCATTGCAAGCTGACTAGTGGGCATGCCATGATAATAGATTATGAGCATTAAGTTATTTCAGAATACGCAAAGTACATAATATACATGTACAGTAGGCCTCTGTTGGAGCTGAAAATCCCTTTTACAATGTAGGTCTAGTTCACAACAAGCTGGGGTCCAGTTTCTCGAAACCGTCATAAGTCAAACTTCTATGAAATCCCATTGTAATGTGTGTTATAGAATTAACACACGTATCTATGGAATATCTACAAACTTAGACTTATAACGGTTTCGAGAAACTAGCCCCCTTGATTCTTCAGTTGTGCTGTAAGCAAAAGGGCAAACATCCCAAAGTGACCATGTACATTGTATATGACCACAAATATTATGCATTTTAAAGTTTTCATTATCATTATGCAACATTCATCTAATCTAATGTATGTAAGGTTGGGCTTGAATTGAGGTGGGACTTTATGTTACATAACCCTTACCACTTACTGTTAGGGTTAGGTTCAAATGAATTAATCAAAGTTAATAAATTTTAAATTCCACATAAATGTACACACTACTTTTTTTAAATACAGGAATCCAACATGAAAATATTTATCTGTGAGCAAAGACATGGATTGAGATTTTTAATTTATTTTCCAAAGTTGTGTTTGACCAGCAGCTGCTCGCTAAAATTGTTTTCTACTTTCTGGGGTTTTCAACTGAAAACAAAATTCAACATTTAGTGCTAATTGTAATGCTCAGACAATGACTCTTGAATGAGAATTTTAAAAGAAACCAATGATTCTACCTTTAAAGATGCTAACACAAACCGTTTCCCCTGTTGTAAATATATTGCTCATGCAAAATGGGTGTGGATAATGCATAACCATGCCAGGTGAGTTTATCCATAAAAAGCAACAGAATATTGATTGCTTAACAGCTCATCTTCCCCCTCGTTTGGCACTTCTGCTGCTAGGCGCCTTAAATTGTTAGCACCTATATGTAGTGTTCAGCCTGATTCAGAATAGATAATAGGGGCTTTTCGTTTGTCACGTCGACATAGTCGACGTCAAATATGCGACGTCATTTCGGCGATCTGCGCATGCGTCGGGTCGTCTGGCGTCGTCAGGCCACATTTGCGAACCCGTTCATCGATGATTTGAGGTTCGTCAGAAAACTAGTGACCCGTCGTCAGAATGACGTCATCTTGCTACATCGCAGCGTAAATCAGTAAGTAAAAACAGAAAGAGAAAGTGATAGAAGGAAGAAACAAAGAATAACATAAGGAAAGACAGAAAGTGAAAGTGATAGAATAATAAAAACAAAGAATAACATAAGAGAAGATGAAAGAAGGAAGAAACGAAGAATAACATAAGGAAAGACAGAAAGAGAAGATGAAAGAAGGGAAAAAACAAAGACTAACATAAGGAAAGACTGAAGAGAAAGTGAAAGAAGGAAAAAACAAAGAATAACATAAGGAAAGACAGAAAGAGAAGGTGAAAGAAGGAAAAAAACAAAGAATAACATAAGGAAAGACAGAAAGAGAAGGTGAAAGAAGGAAAAAAACAAAGAATAACATAAGGAAATACAAAAAGAGAAAGTGATAGAATGATGAAAACAAGGAATAACATAAGAGAAGATGATAGAAGGAAGAAACAAAAAATAATATGAGGAAAGATAGAAAGAACAACCACAATAACATTAAAGACAGAAAGAGAAAATGATAAAGAATAGACAATGGAAAGATAGAAGAGAAGAAGAAAGAAGGAAAAACGAAGAATAACATAAGGAAAATAGAGAGAGTATAATAGAATAATAAACGAAGAACGAAATAAGAAGTGAAAGAAGGAGAAATTGAATAAGCGTGCGGGGGTCATTACGTCATCGTGTAGAGAACGGGTGTCGACTTAAAACGAAAAGGGTTATAAGGTAGTGAACAGGACGGGTGTCTGACGCCAATTCGCATCGTTAGAGGACGTGAACGCCGTCCTCGTCCACACAAACGAAAAGCCCCTAATGCAGCGGAAAATTGCATGTTTCTGTTTTTTCTAAGGGTAATATGCTTCACATTAGTGTATCTTAAATCACAAAACTCAGTGAATATGCAAAGGATGTTTTAAGCTTGCAGTTGCGATTCATATATACATTTAAAAACATGACAGTATGCTGCATATAACTGAAGGAACCTCATAGACATCTCTACATACATGTAGTAGATACAGGTGTCAGCTAAATGTTAGTATTACACTGCAACAATGTTTGACTTTAGTCCATACCTACATGTATGTATCGTAGTGCATTCAGCAGGGCACAAATTGTCAATTTTAGTCCAATTTTTTTTTCTTCATTTTTCACAATTTTTCTCAATAAAAGTAGGGATGATACAGAGAGAAAACAAATATATAAATAAGTAAAACTTAGATGTCTCCTATAAAAATATGTTTGGTAAAGAAAACAAAATATATTGCAAAAGAGGACGTTTTAATGCTCTGGAAAAAACACTACAACTCTGATGAAACTAATGACATTTACATGTATAAGAATTTTCTGCAAAAGCTAGGAAATTTCCATTAAATACCTTTACAAAATGCATATTCCAAAGAGTTTAAATGAACCAAAACATATATTTTACACTGGATTTGCTACTTCATTGTCCATTTTAAATGAGCAGAAGCCCAGGCACTGATGAACCTTTGGTTCGAAAGGATGAAAATATAAATCTCAATCCCCTTAATTTAATCAATTGAATAATAAGCGAGCAGAGTGGATGCATCGTTCACTAGACAATGCTGGGCTAATGACATGCACGTACCTTGTCAATCAATGCTTAATCTCGTTTAACTCTCAACGGAATAAGCTTTGTTCATTATTGGTTCTCAGGCCAACGGTAGAATGGATTTTATTACGATGATCGCATGTATGTGCAGTCCTCAATTTTTATGAAAAAAATATTTATGAAAATTGACGATAGATACACTTCTGCTGGAAGGCATAAAATGATATGCAAACTTTTCACACCTCTACATGTATCTAGGCTTATTATTTCATGCTGCAGATGATTGACTTGATATGTTCTCCTAAGCTAATGATGGTTTTAACAAGCAAAGGAAGGTCCCAAAACTTAGGTCCATCAAAAATATTCATGGGAGGGGGCATTAAAGATTACATGTACATGTAAGTCAAGTTCTGGTCAAATAATTATATGTGAAAGAAACTGGATGGGACAGATTATGGAATGTTGGTTGCTTAAATTGTACGAGGTATACCTGAATTAATTTCTACATTCGGTTTTGGAATGATCAAAATGAAAAGATATTGAAATGCACTGCATACTGACCACACACATTCATTTGGTATGAAACTTTGTGATTTTTAACTGATTTTGATTAGTAAAAAGTTGAATAAAGAAATTTGTCCTAATTTTTGTAGCTGTTTCTAATCATATTTGAAAATGATGGCACTTGAAGAGCACTCCATCTCAGGGTAAATTTCTTTTGCGAAATTCTTCTACAATGTTAAAAAAGAACGAGAAAGTTCACAAATTATTGTTCACCTTTATGAAACCTCACCTTCTTTACTCGATCATGCTGTGTGCATGGCACATGACAAGAATAAGATGGGAGGCGAGAAGATTGGGCAATAAAATCTGACATTTGAATATTGATGGGAAGATTTAACGACTCTGGCAGTCACAGTGTCATCATTTTATGAGACTTGCGTTATGAGATACCCTCTCCAACTTCTTCCACACTCCTTGGCATAATGCTGATGAAAACAGTAGGCCTGACAAACTCACAAAGGAGGTTCATCGGATTGATGATGTTAGTTGTTGTTACAGTGAGGATTGGTTCTACCCCCCCCCCCCCCAGATTGTATAAAATTGTTATGTATTCAATGGAAAATGTACTGCAGTTACAGATCAGTATATCAATTGGTACTGTAATCATTAACTATTTAAACAAAAACTGAGCATGTACATACATGTATAAGTGGGTCTTTTCACTTTCCAGTATGAAGAGTATATGGTAATCCTTTTTCTATTACAGCATCCTTTTCTTGACACATCACTTGTATCTTTCTTTCGTTTAATTTGTAGTAATACTATGATGACATCTACAACTGTAATCATTTTCCATCAATATATATCTAGGTCAATAAAGAGAAGAGTTTCTTTTAATTAATTTCTGTCAGTCATCATTCCAAATCTAACGAACTTATAAAAATGCATGATTTAGGGCTTTTGAGGAAGTATTATTTTGGGTAAAATAATGTACAGGTAAAGGTTTACCATCACTATTGACTAAAGGAGAAAATCAATAAATGATAATATTTTTTTTTACAGGACATCTGTTATCCTTGGACTCCTGTTTACCTATTCTTTAGCCTTGACTTATCTTCAATTGTTTAATTGATTCACCTAGATCTCCCTACTATGTACCAGCATTTTTTTTGGTGACCCAGGTCAGCTAGGAAAAAAACAAGGGTACAGTGTACATTTCTGAATGCTGATGTCATGATGACTCTATTGACTGAATAGAGGGTACATAACTATTATTCTGTGTCAAATAACATCCTGAAGATTTGTAAAATGTAGGCCCTATCCTCGTCAAATTATCAGCCTCATATACTCATTCGAAAACAAAATATGGGCTAGTGCTTAATTTTCAAATCACCATATTGTTTTCTAAACATGTACCTGTATAACTTCATATACAATCAATGTATATGGGCTAAGTATTTTATTGTCTAGCTGTCATTGTTTATATTATGTGAAAAGAAATGGAAAATAAATTCACTCTGCATAGAGCTACTACTACTACTTAGTATGACCATTTGTTCAATGTGCAAACATTACAATTACTATAATCCGAACATGATTGCTAAGGAATACATATCATGAATAGGGTAATGAAACTTCCCTCAGGTTGATTTCTCTAAGGACTTTTAATCTAGTTTGTCAGGAAAGGTAATTCCCTAAGGAATCCAACCTTGCCATTTTTTAGCAAAGTAAGGGTGCGTTTAATCGACACTTTTTCACCCTAGAATCACGGTTTCTAAAGACGTTTAGTTTAAAACGCAATGCGTTCAAGCGATTTTTTCGTCGGTCGTAAAAATAAACGTGTTTGAAAACACAAACATGAAACGCTGAAAAAGATGCGTTTTGTATCATGATTCAAAAGAATCACGGTCGCTAAAATTCGATTGAACGGACGGAGTTCTCAATCATGATTGTATGACGAAGCCTCTTCCGGTTTGGGAAAAACCGCGCGCCCGCTTTGCATGCAATTTGCGTTCACTATACCATCGTGGCCTGTTCCGTTATGTTATTCCTTGTTTTTCCTTCTATCATTTTCTCTTTCTGTCTTTCCTTATGTTATTCTTTGTTTCTTCCTTCTATTCTTATTTTATTCTTTGTTTTTTTTCCTTCTATCACCTTTTCTTATGTTATTCTTTGTTTTTTCCTTCTATCACCTTTTCTTATGTAATTCTTTGTTTTAAGCATTCTATCAATTTCTCTTTCTGTCTTTCCTTATGTTATTCTTTGTTTCTTCCTTCTATCATCTTCTCTTATGTTATTCTTTGTTTTTATAATTCTATCACTTTCTCTTATGTTATTCTTTGTTTTAATCATTCTGTTACTTTCTCTTTCTATCTTTCCTTATGTTATTCTTTGATTCTTCCTTCTTTCACCTTCTCTTATGTTATTCTTTGTTTTAATCATTCTATCACTTTCTCTTTCTGTTCTTCCTTATGTCATTCTTTGTTCCTTCCTTTTTTCACATTCTCTTTCTGTCTTTCCTTATGTTATTCTTTGTTTCTTCCTTCTATTTTTATGTTATTCTTTGTTTTTTTCATTCTATTACCTTCTCTTTTGTTATTCTTTGTTTCTTCCTTCTATTCTTATGTTATGCTTTGTTTTTTCCTTCTATCACCTTTTATGTAATTCTTTGTTTTAAGCATTCTATCACTCTCTCTTTCTGTCTTTCCTTATGTTAATCTTCGATTCTTCCTTCTTTCACCTTCTCTTATGTTATTCTTTGTTTTAATCATTCTATCGACTTTATCTTTCTGTCTTTCCTTATGTTATTCTTTGTTTCTTCCTTCTATCACCTTCTCATTCTTTGTCTTATTATTGCGATCTATGCTCAAAACAGCAGTCGACAGTCGGCCGTAAACAATTCCAGAAAGCGCGCGCCGAAGTTCCTGGGCCATACTGCGCAGTGTGATGCGCAGTGGTTTGGCTCGCAATGAGCTAGAATCAGCGTTGATGAAAAATCGCTTGAACGCAAACCGCAGTGACCTTGCTTTTTGTAACGGCGTTTTGAATTGTGATTCATGTTTGTGATTCTAGCTTCGAAAATTCGATTGAACGCACCCTAAGTTCACTGAACTTGTGACCTTGATTTTTACCTTATTATTGTGTTCACCATAATATATTCTTGCTGGTACTCTTATTACTATTCCCCTAGGGTATTTGTGGGTGGGATAGAAGCATAATATCTTATTTATTTTTAACCAGATAATCACACTAGAAGTTTCTACCCTGTACCTCTTATCAATAATGTAATGAATAGTTACAATGATGATGAAAGTGAAATATAGATAAATTATTTTTATGTCAGAAATCCTTGGACAAAATTTGATGTTCTCCAAACTTCAGAACAGCTTTGGTCTGGAAAGCTGTACATGTACATTATGACAATGGTATTCAAAGTGTTTGTAATTTTTAAACTACAGTGTACATGTACATGTATGTTTAGGCCTACATGTACATTGCAAATATGTACACCTACATGTAACAGTACTTACACATTTTTTTAAAAGAATTAAATTACTATATATATATTAAATATATGAATATTATTGTTAACAGCTTCTCAATATTTTGTAAGCTGACATTTTCCCTCCTGTGTGAAAGGTCCTTCAAAATCTCTGCATTAATTCTTGTCCAGGAAGCGACAACAGGACACTTATCTTGACATATCATAAACCACAAATTAAGCGAAGGTGATGCAAGTGTGGTCAGGCTAAAACCTCATTGTGGAAATGATTCAGAAAGTTCCGCTTTCCACTAGCCCAGGACACACACGTCCGACTCGTCTGACTCCTCCGAATGTAAACGTAATGCGAGACGACTGCGTGCTCTCGAACGCGTACACGGAAACTTGGGGCATTGCCCAGGCTTATGGTTATGGTGTCAACGCTTTCCAGATGAATATTCCTTTTCTACAAAACATGTTTGTATGAGTACTGTACTGAGTAATGTGACTCACAATGTGGAGCCTGTAAATGTGAACATTATCATCTCTTTCTATCTATCCCTCTCTTTCTCTCTCTCTCTCTCTCTCTCTCTCTCTCTCTCTCTCTCTCTCTCTCTAACTCCCAACCCCTCTCTATCTATTCTTACCCTATTCTTATCTCTCCTCTTTCTGCATGTCTCTAGCCTCCCCTCCCCCCCCCCCCCCCCCCATTACCTCTGTCTCTCCCTACCTCTTTCTTCCCTCCCACTTTTTCTCCAAACACCAAACACCAAATTCAAACTCAAACTTCCCCCTGTATGTACAGTTATTTTAAGTAATCGTACCACATACATTTACTGTCAAATACATTGTACACCATCCACCTGCCGAGAATTATGTATTCATGAAGGTACAATACATACAGGGTGTAGTTACTTCAATTGTACATGTACATGTACATGTATATATTCAAACTTTCACTGTATCTACATGTACCTGTTCATACTACATTCAACAATAATGCTTCATGCTAATGACCACTAACCTGTGGCATTACACTTTACATTCACACATAACATTGTTCATACTGTAAGCTACAATGGTACATGTGCATGTAATTCATGGCCTCTTGATCGAGATGCATGACCAACACCAAGGCTAACCAACGTATGTTCTATTACTACCGATAATACGAAAAAATGTTAACACACTTGTTGAGTGTTCAAAGCAATTGTGTGTAATGTTGGTGGTGGTGATGAGTGGTGGTGTTATTATTCATGTTTGTTGGCATGTACCCTATGCACAATTATGTAACATTTACCCCTCTTGCCTTAGGAGAAATATTGGCATGAATTGTTTTCCTCACAAAAAAATTGTAAGCTTAATTCCCCAATGGTACAATTGACCCACATGTACATGTATACCTCTTTATTAATACAACAATACACTATGCAATATACTGGATTATTCTTTTTTGCTGATTTTCACATCACTACATACATGTAGTTTCTAATAATTACACATTAAACTGTAGCTGTCAATTACCCAACCTTACCTTCTAACATATAAGACATGTATATTAGGAGGTATGAGTTGTTCCAAAACAAGAACTGAAACAAACACTCATTTTGAAAGGCCTAGATCCTTAACTGTGATAGATGCATGTACTAGAGATTACTCAATGATATTTCCTGTATGATACATGTAAGTGCATTGTGAACATTCAGATGTACATGTAACATGTTCCTGTTTATCAGGAAATGCACAGCAGTGAAGCACAAAAGTTCTAGATTGTGGAGTCTACACAGCAGGGCTTGAACAAGGCAATTAGGGTCCGGGAGCCATAACTCTTTGTTGCACAGAATGTTTTTTTCTTTTTAAATCTGCAAAATTTGCCTAATATTGTGGGTTCACTATGAGGAAACCGTCAGATATATATTTTCTTGGGTACTGCATCAAAATAGATTATGGTTGTTAGTAAGGTATGATGATGATGATGATGATGATAAAGGTGATGGTAGTGGTGGTAGTGGTGGTGGTGGTGATTGTGATGGCGATGATTAACCAAAGATGATGATGATCAAACACATACATGTAAAACTCTGATCAGACAAGTAAAAGCCTAATGTACACCATTTTTCGTTAACTAATTGTTGAACTGAAATCTTCAAAATGTTTTGATTTCAAGATTTTTTAGAACTGGAGATCATACCAAACCTTTGATGCTTCATTTTCTGATATTATATTACAAACTATTAAGGCCTACATATCTTGAATTTGTAGACACACTTCAGAATAAAATGATACACTACTGCACTAATATTGCCCTACATGTACATGGGAACAAATAAAACAAATATGTTCCTACAATAAAAGGACAATCGTACAAGGGGTATCTAGAAACTAAAAGGCCAACTAAACTTGGCATAATCACATTTAACCTTGTAGGCTTACATGCACATAATGTACCATTGGAAAAGAACGCATCTGGCGAGGTGGCAATGATCTACATTCATGTTCATGCACACTTAATCGCCCTATTATGGACGATGATGATGGAGACCATGATGTAAGAGCTATGAAAAATAAGTCAGAATGAAGCAGAACTGCACAACACAAAAAGGGCCAATGGACTGACTAAGTCTAAAATGAGTCAATAACTCAACGTGCTCCTTGTATTATAACCCCCCCCCCCCCCCCCATTACAAACAGCTTGGTGCTGTTGATCTTTGACACAAAACGGAGAAAGAGGAAGAATAATAATATATTCCCCTTTTACATAGTGCTTAATACAAATGTCTCTAAGCGCTTTACAGATATACAGGTACCGGTATACAGAAGAAAGAAAAAAAGAAAAGAAAGGAAAAAGAAGAAAAGAAAAGAAAAGAAAAGAAAAGAAAGGAAAAAAAAAAGGAAAGGAAAGAAAGAAGAAAAGAAGAGGAAGAAGAAGAAGGAGAAAGGAAGAACATGAAGAAAAAGAATAGGAAGAAGGGGAAGAAGAGGAGGAAGAAAAAGAAGAAGAAGAAGAATAAAGAAGGGAAAAAGAAAAACAAAAACAAAAACAAAAACAAAAACAAGAACAAGAAGAACAAGGAGAAGAAGAAGAAGAATAAGATGATGATGATGACTGCATACAAATTAGATAATGCTACAGGTGAAGGGTCTTCCACAGAAATAAATCTGCTGCTCAGATAACCAATGATACCACTGATGACAATATTATGTGTTAATAAGTCATTGAATGGATATCTTTCGGTATCCAGCCAACTCGTCATCAAAGCATTAAGTACAAATAATTGTGATGATTGCGTCATGTTAATTAATTTGAATCATGGTCACTGTTACATATTAAATTGCATCATCTTAAAACTTTATAACGTGGAGAGAAAATTGTGTTTCTTTTTCATCTTTTTGCTGTTTCGGCTTCTCATAATAACCTGGGCCAGGGAGTGGAGACATGGAGCTGGAGAGAATGAATTTACTATAACAGTTGTTTAAAAAATACATGAATCACAAAGAAGGGAGAAAAAAAGGAAAAAATCAACACGCAGGCTGTTGGAACCATTTTTTTTCTCTTTTTAGGCAAAACATCAGTGTTATTAGGTGATTTGCAAATATACTCAATTCTTGGAAAAGAATTTTCACCAACCTCGTCTTTAGGACTACATTTAATAACATTCTACACACAAATACAAATATCGTGTACGTGCACCACATCACATTCACGTAACACACACGTTGGGCTTATCTCATCGTCGACATACAGACGACATACAGACAGACGTAAACTAATGCAAACAGCCACGGCCAACAGCACTACTGTTTACATCGCTGGCGAACGCCTACTCGAAATGCATCTTACCCGTAAAGCTCCGGGTCCTTGACCGAGAGACAAGGTCCACTAAACAGCTCCAAGTCTGCCGCAAATCCAAGAATGACCGTCAAAATATCAGCTGTAGTCTCAACCACATGTATGGCTTATTTTTCGCGTTGATAACCTCTCCGTTTTCAGTCTGTTTTCTGTTCCCAAAATAGCAATAGTACTAGTTGTCGTCTGTGTGTGTGTCATGTGACCAATCTGGATCCGTGAGAAATTATCGCGAAAAGTGTGCAGAAATATTTCATTCATTATTGCCATTATTGCATGCAGCAACTAGCACTAGAGGGCGGTATATTAAGTCACCGCGAAAAGTAATTGGGGGCTGGTCGTTTAGTGAATGAACTGGCAAATGGAGGTGATGATGATGTTCTTGTTGTTGATGATAAATAATGATGATGATGATGATGGTGATGATGATGATTATGGTGATGATGATGATGATGATGATGAAATGAGAAATTACATAAATGGTGATATCCAGAATTATTAAGCCTACCTCAAGATATAAAACAGGAACAAATTAGGGAATAAAATGTAAATTATCTTGATTAACTCGTGCATGATTGGTTAGAGATCTTAAACCCATTATACAATATATGAGATTGAAAAAACGATCACTTTACCTTTTTCTTTTATCTAAAAGCATGAACTTTGCCTTAACATTTTATTGAAAAGCATAATGCATTCGTTAAATTAACCTTCTGTCAATCAAATTTGAGATTGGTTTCAAAATAATTTTTGGGTTTGGAACGAACAGTTGCGAGAAAAAAAGAGGGAGATAGAAAGAGAGAGAGAGAATCTACGTTTTGTTTATAAACATTTGGCGAAGGGAAATCCCCCTATTAAAATCCAGAGTGCGCGCGCGCCATGGGCGACAGGGTTCAATGCACTTTTCACCATTACTGTTGTTTATATTCTCCGCGTATGAAATCGCCTCTGCGCGAAATGTATTATGACGCAACAAAATAATCAATCGTATTATGACATCACAAAGCAACTGGCTGCGCTACTTTGAAATGCATAACAACGACCAAGCGAAAACGATGCGCTGTAGTGTAAGCCAGTTAAAAGAAATAGATCTAATGCCGCCTAGGTCAAACTAAAGAAGACTATACTCAGCTGCTTTTCCTATATCAAGATATCGTCTCAAAGTTGCAAAAAGGATTTAAACAGATAAAGGTAAAACAATATATTCATCTACTCATTTTTTTTGGTCACGACATAATGTTAAAACATATTTCCTAAGAACTAATGAGAAAAGGTAGAATTATTTCTACCTAGAACGAAGACAATATTGTGACTTTTTGTGTTCACGGTTCTTCTTCTTTAATCTTAAAATCTTGAACTATTGGTTTTGAATCAGATTGCTATGATAGCAAAGGTCGAATGACATGTATGCAGTAGTAATATATTTACAGTTGTAGATCTATACTAATTCCAGTTTTCATTGCCATTTAAAGGTTATTTCAAGTCTACTTTCAGAGTGCCATTTTTCTCTTATTTTTGTTTGTTTGTTTTTGCTATTAATGTGTACACTCTTAAGCTATAAGTTGTGATGATGTATATATTTTCAATTCTCGTTTTCAGATTCTATGATCATAAGCAATCTCTGCCAATTTCCATACACTAAAATCGTTTTTACAATGTACATGTATTTACCCCTATCCCTATTTCATTGTATATCTCTAAAAAAAAATCACGTGCGTAATCTTGCACTTGTCCTTCTTTCGTTCCTCCTTTTCATTTCTCCCCATAAAGATGATATGGCAGGACAAGCAATCAATGATGAGCTATCAAAATGAAATGAAAGGGAAGGAAATAAGCCACTAGATGTGACACAAGCAGTCTGCAATTCGTGTGACCACATAACTTCAACCTATTACAAATATAAAAACCCAAATGGTAAGTATAATATGTTAAGAATATCGCCTGAGTGTTTTTTTTTTTCGTTTGTGTTATTCATTTGTTTTTCATCATTTTGAAATATTTGAATTTATTTAAAAGTCTTTGTAGAAGATGGATACCCTTTAACGCGTCACATAGATATTGTTCACATAACTGTCAACGAGGATTGTTTTTCAATATTTCATACGGTAACATGTTTTTACATATTGAGTGAATATAGTTCATGCTGCTTCTTGTACACCATGCCAGTGACACAACACAACAATATGTTATCAAACATTGTTCCATGGGTCTGGGCATAAATGTTAACACTTACATCATTACGATTATTACGTTGAATAAAGATGATATATAGTTATGATAATAGATATTTTTCTCCTCAAATAGGACTACTCGATCATTGAAACCGCGGACTGCCGGCGACACGGCTACATCCTCACGGATATGACCCTGGGCTCAGGCACCTATGCTAAGGTTAAACTAGCCAGAGCCATGAAGAGGAAGATTGCCCAGACAGCTAAATTGAGAGATGATCTAAGGATCAAGGGCCATAACATGGTAATGAACCAGATCAATTGTGAATAAAATTATTGGGTAAAAATCTCCAAAAGCGTTTGATCAATTTTAGGCAATAAAGGCCCAAATTCGACGAAATTTTGCTTCGTTTTTAGTAAAAGGTAACCATGATTAGGCAAAACATTACCCAAGTTGGACATAGGATTATTCAGAAATTGTTTGGAAATATAGTCCCCCCTCCCCCGCATGTTTTTGCAATTTTATCGAACATTTTAGTTTTTACAGCGTATAATCTATTGTCGAACCTTAATGTTATTATACACCTTTTTAGTAGAATTCGCACTTTCAATTCATGACGGTACTGAAACGTACCAGGTAAATAAAACCGAAGTAAGTTTTCATGAACGCCTTAAACTAAGAAAGAAAAAAAAAGGAAAGGACAAACAAATATTTGTTTAGCATGAAATATTTAGATGTAAAGGTGCCTATTTCTTCGGATCTAGCATGCCGTTGTTGTGATTGCTGCTTGCTGCTGTTGTAGTTGCTGTTGTTGTTGTCGTTGTCATTGTTCTTAGTGGTGGTGGTGTTGCTACTGCTCCTTTTGTTATTTTGGAGGGAATTTAGTTGGTAAACACTTATGGTTACCGATTAAGATTTAACATTATTAACTAGGTGACATTAAAAAACTTTCATTTTTATCATGAGGTGAGATTTAAAATCTTTTTCCAAATCTGTCAGTAATGATCGCTGTCCTTGTGTATGTCTCTTCTAGGTTGCAATAAAGATCATCTCAAGGAGGGATGCTCCGACCGAGTATCTAAAGAAATTCATGCCCAGAGAAATAGATGCCATGAGAATAACTCACAAACACGCACATTTAGTAAGTCAACTTTTGTATTTTAAGCTGTGTGTATTACGTTCGAAGGAAGTGAGACGAAAAAAGCGGGGTTGAGAAAAGGAAACCACAGTAGTATAAGACGAACAAAAATAGGAAAATGAGGGCGTGTAAAGGGTGAAGGAAAACATAACGGAAAGGAGAGACGAATGGAAATGAAAAGGGAGATGGAAATACCATAAGTTTGTACAATTTTCGCACACAACGAATTGGATGCCCCCCCCCCCCTCCCCGGGGCCCCATGAAATGTAACCAGTCTCTCGAAAAGTCTTCGGATCGAGGGAACATTTATGTTAATGACTTTTCTTTATGGGGAGAATGATAAAACGTTCCTAGCATTGCATAATACCGTTGGTACCAAAAGTAATTTATAACATATGTCTTCGGGTAAATACCAGAACGGTGTCAAATTCCCCATACCTGTGTGTCTTTAATCATAATATTATCCTAATATCTTCGTCAGATTCAACTCTACGAGTTCTTCCGGAGCGAGCGCGGAGTCTATCTTGTCCTCGAATATGCTGCTCACGGCGATGTTCTGTCCTACATCAATGATAGCGTCTTAGAGACAGGCATGGCAGTGGAGGAAGACAAGGCCAGACAACTTTTCCGTCAAATTGTGTCCGGGGTAACTTTCTGCCACGATCGGAATGTGGTCCACAGGTAAATATAAATCAACTTAATTTTTGTTAAGAATTTGTCTAGTGATTTTCAAAGTTTTTCATTTCTTTACAAATTCATAACTTTCTTATTATTTATCCGATTTGGCTCAAACTTTTTTCGATTGGTTTGTCTGATTTGTTCTGCTTCTATTGAAAGTAAGTTATTTTTGGAGTGGAATTTCCCTTTAAAGTGTTCTTAATTTGTGCAGATTTTTCAAAATCAGATTTTAAAGCTTTTTATCTTGCATTTTTCAGAATAAATCGAAAGAAATAATGAACAGAAATCCGAAATCGGGCAAGAGAAACGGAAGCTTATAACTAGCTGTGACTGGCTGCTATAGGAATATGGTTATATTGTCAGCTCTCTGTTCCTTCTTGTGATTTACTCTGATGAGTCCAAGACGAAAATATTCGAATTTGTAGTACCAATCATCTTTTTAAACTCACACTTGAAAATAATTTTCGCAAGGATTCCAAAAAAAAAATTGATTTGAAACAGGGTCCCATAAGTTTTACACTCTGAATAATAAAAATTAGACTATATAAAAGAAATATATGCAGCAATACAAAATTGTTCTTGTATATACTTTTTTTTTTTTTACAAGTTGGCTATCTTCATAAGATAGTAAAGTGCTTTGACGCACGTTAAAAGGATTTGTTTGTAGCGCATAAGCTGCACAGATATACCAGGAATATTTACATGTAAATCTAGGTCTACACAAAATCTGATCATGCGAAACGATCACAGATTAGTACTCTCCAAACGATGACTCTGCTATCGTAGGTAGATAACATTTTCGGTGGATTTCAATTTATTCCATTGCGTTTTTTCAAAAGAGCTGCACAGACATACCAGATATATATACATGTACAATCTAGGTCTACAAAAATATATGTAATTTGATCATGCGAAACGATCACAGATTAGAACTCTCCAAACGATGGCTCTGCTATCGTAGGTAGATAACATTTTCGGGGAATTTTAATTAATTTAATATCGGGTTTTTAAAAGAACAATTCCAATCTAGCAAGGTTGCACACTTTTTTTTTCTATCACTGCGGGGTATATAAACATGTCATTTCATATAAGATTTAAAGTCCTATGGAGGCAGCCTTCTTTGCTATCGGACTGCTATCGGACGTAGATAGCAACTCATTAACGATTGTGGATGTATACTCCTACATCAAATTACTTTGTAATGTAAAACAATTTGCAGTTAATATATACACTTCTTAAAATAGAATTAGTTTAATGATTTACACTTTTCAATGACAACTTTTATTTTTTATTTGGTGACGTAATCGCACGTTTGTGATATGCATTTATTCTTAAGCCGAAGACCAAATGACGGTCTATTTTAAGAATCGAAATACAAAATAAGTCAATGTACCACTTTCAAATCACATAGTAGGTATCTTTGAGATATTTAACAGAAGATTATTTTTGTAAAACTGTAGGGGTGACGATCCGATCTAAAGATACGGGGAAAGGGGAGGGGGTATGATGAATGTAATCGGCTGATTCAGTATACAAAAGAGAGGCTCCATTTTACACATAATTAATAAATAGTATAGGCCTATATACAGAGATCTAAATGGTTAAAAGGATTCTTTCTCAAAACTGATATTTTATACAAATTTTCTCCCTTTTTTCTTAGGGATTTGAAATGCGAGAACATCATATTGGATGAAAACTGGAATGTCAAAATATCAGGTAATAAAAAAAGTGTAATGGTAAAAATTAAAAGGATATATATCGATCGAATGATTTTCAAGCATGTTGTCTTAAAACCTGGGTCGTATTCTGAAAACGATGTCATAACAATCTAAAATTGCGCGAAACAAGCACTTACTTTTGGCACTTGCGCAGATATCTCTTTTAAATTTTCAGCCAACTTTACGAGAGCATTAACCAATTAATTATCTTAATTCTTATTTTTTAATTACAATTATTTCGAACTGTGAGTAAAAATTTGCCATACGAAATTGATGTAATCTGATGCAATCTGTAAACAACTACAAATTGTATCTATTACCTACGATTTTAAAAATCTTATGTAATAATTTTACATATCTACAGTTCTACACTCACTTTACTGGTAGTTTTGATTTGAAAATGATTTTAATGAAAACAGGAAGCTGGGTTAGGACTAGGAACCGAGAAGGAAAACGAATAATTCAATAACCTATTGAATGATTGACCTAAAGCTTCATACAGCTCTCTCTACATCCCCCTTTTCTCGTTGAATCTCATTTTCTTTCACTATCCCTCTTATTTCCGTCCTGTCCCACCCCCTTTCAATACACATTCCGACTCTAAACTCCAAACCTGTTTCTCGTCCGCTTTCTTTCTCTATTTGTTATTTTTATTATCACATCAGACTTTGGCTTTGCCTGTCGTTTTCCATCCAATCGTTGCAACATGTTGTCGACGTTCTGCGGTTCCTACGCCTACGCCGCCCCGGAGATTATGGCGGGAAAGAGCTACGACGGAAAGCTCGCTGATGTTTGGAGCCTGTTAGTAGAACTTTTTTTTTTAAACAGTCCCATTAAGTTATAAACGAAAGAAAAACAGATATTGTGCTGTAATAAAATTTGTCCTGTTTGTATAAAATGTTATGTTGATATTTAATTCTACATTTCTCTCCAAATAATTTTCATTGACAAGAAGAAAATAAATGCTTCGTCAGAAATGTGAGGCATTTTATTCAATTAATTAAATGAAATGTTTATTGTATAGTTCATTTTATTAACATGTTTATATCAATCCATTTAAAAGAGATCGCAATGTTTCTAATGATTTATCTGACAAGAATTATACACATTATTTTCCGAATTGTAACCTCCAGGAAGAGTTTTAAAACAGTTATTTTTTAAGCACATCTCTATTCAGACTCCACATAGCGTCGAATTAATTCCATTTTCCCTTCATCTCCTTTATCTTTAATGACACCACTTTCAAAACAAAGATAAGAATATCTTCTCGAGGTTCTTGCTTTTGTACTTGTAATTGTTATAATTCTGATTATTTCTATTACGTGTACTCTGCCTCTTTTTTTTCCCCCCAGATCATCTCAATCGCTTGTAAATATCTTAATTTGTCATTAATTTCTTTTGTAGCACAGCATTTGTATTTTTGGGGAAAGTTTGTATATGTTATGATTTGATTTCTTAATAAAAACATTTAAAAGAAAAGAAGATAAGAATATCTACATTTTATATAACAGCAAGTTTATTTTCTATTCTACATTTTAGTGGGATTATTCTTTATGCCCTGGTCAACGGTCGCCTTCCATTTAACGATCAAAACCTGAATACACTCATGGACCAAACGAAGAAGAAAATCAAATTTCAGCCATGGGTCTCCAAAGGTAAGAAATAAGGCATTAATCCTCATTATCAGGTCTTTCGGAGAGGATCTAAAGCCGTCGGTCATCTGGTTGCTTACTTACAAGCATATATACTTTCTTAGCAGTCAGGTAAAATAACCACACTACTACTAAATGATAATCAATATCTTAATTTTACTTGGCGTTCTTTGATTATCTTGAAAAGTAATGTCATTTTTCGTTTCCTGTTTTCATGGCTTTAGTTTAGATTTCGTTAATGACGACCATTTAAACCCTGTTGCATGGTCTTATATGCGAATATCCGTTAGTTGTACTCGTTCGACATCTTACAATGATAGAAATACTAATAATTTTCCAACGCCATTCCGATGTGTTATTTGAATGGTTTATGTTATATATTATTTTGGATAAGGCCGTCGTTGGGATATGGGAAAGGATGATGGTCTCTGCAAAGACCAGTCATAATTCTACACCTCCTTCGCCTTACTGAACTTCTCTCTCCCTCTACACCCTTCCTCCCCTGTCTCTACCTACATGTATATCTTTACCCCTTCCTGTCTGTACACCGCCGTATCTCCCCCTTCATTATTTCCCCTATCTCGTTATCTTTCTGTCTTCTCCTTTCTTCTCTCCATCACACACAAAACTCATCCACCCCGTCCCGTTCGCCTCCTCTCTTTGTCTGCCTGATCCCTCTTTCGCGCTCCCTGTCTCCCTCTTTGTCTCTCTCTCTCTGTCTATGTCTCTGTCTATCTGTCTCTCTGACTATGTCTCTGTCTCTCTGTCTCTGTCTGTCATTCTCTCTCTCTTTCTCTCTCTCTCTCTTCCTCTCTCTCTCTCTTTCTCTCTCTTTCTCTCTCTCTCTCTCTCTCTCTCTCTCTCTCTCTCTATACATATATATATATATTCCCTCCCTTCCTTCCTTCCCCTTCCTCCTCTCGCTCCCTCTATGTCTATACATTCCCTTATCATCTCTCTCTCTCTCTTTTCCTTTTCCCATCTCTACATATTTCATCAATCTCTCCATCTTTCATCCTCTTCCTCTTCCTCTCTCCCCCCTCTCTCTCTCCCTCTCTCTCTCTCTCTCTCTCTCTCTCTCTCTCTCTCTCTCTCTCTCATTTAGCCTGCATCCATCTCATACGGAAACTGTTACGTCAGAGACCGCTGCTACGCTTGCCCGCGAATGAAATAGTCCACCATCCCTGGGTTTGTCAAGAGCCTAAATCGAATCCCTGGCACGAAGGGGCAGCCGTCATGTACGAAAATGACCCCTCCTTCAATAAGAAACAAGTAAGTTCAAACTCTTGATCGTGTAAGCGTAGGTGGATAGTAAAATCGTTTTAACGTTTAGATGTACATGTAGCAAAGCACTGATATTTGTTCATCATATGTTGTCATATGAATTATCCTCATGAGTTCACACTTCCTAGCATAGAACACAGACCTGTATATCTATTTGTTTTCTTGATGTCCCAGGAAAAATAACCCACAACCTAAATCTACCCCTTCCCGGAAAAAAGAAAAATATCATGAAATATGAAAATTTCTAACGGAATTTTTGAGAATTACAAGTAGATCCCAACTACCAGTATACTGATTATTCAATATTGTTAAGCCGTGGAAAGGATGTTCATTTGACAGGTTTTCAGTTAAGTAGTAAATCGAATGTCCGGATTCTCTAATGTCAACCATTTTGCAAGTCGACTTTTATCTTGAAGCTATAAAGTACATGTATAAGCATCTACAAACTGGTAACAAAGGGGGGAATGCTATCGTAATTATTCGATTTTTTTTTTATACGACGTCGAATTATATTCATGAACACCTGTGGGCTTTTAGGAATGGCACATCCGACCCACGCCCCCCCCCCCTCTTTGAAACCACCATGTCTTCCCTTGAAAATACAAGCGTGTCTCATTTTTCAAATTTCGATCCACTCTGCTTGCGAAACTTCTTAATTTTCTTGTAGTCTTTCCATCGATTTATGACGGTGACGAAGAGCGTGCTTCAGGGTGAGAGGCAGGATCGTCGAACGACCATACACGACGCCCAGCAGCAAACCATGAACACATTGGTGGAACCGACGACGACGACCAAACAATCGACAACGTCTCCCATGACACTATCGATGTCGCCTAAGAAAGACACAGTCCGTGATCAATCACCACCGTCCAAGACACCAGTTCTGCTGGCCGATGGTCGGATTGTGAAGAAAGAGCTGAAAGGAATAATGGGTAGGCTTGATAAGTCACACCCTTTTGTGGCTTGCACATTCGATTTCATTCAGACGTTTACAATTTTATTCTACCAAATGGTCAAATCTATTGATAACTTTTGTCGTTTCAAAATAACTATTGTTGATATCTGTTCGTGTGTTCCTCAGATGAGAAGTGATGACATCATCGACGTTTGTTTTCTATCAGAAATTGAAGTTTTATTTTTTATTAGCTGTCCTCTGACAGTTCCTCCAAATGCATCTTCCGCTATTTTATCCACTTTCTCTTCATCTTTTTCCTTCTCTCCTTTCTTCTTCTTTTCCTTTTCCCACTATTGTATGCTCTTTCGCATCTTTTATCTATTCGGTATTTACGCCTGTCTGTTACATATAACTTACTGTGTACATCACTCCACAATCACACATCTTTTTTAGACATACCAAAATAATGACGACTTTCCTCATTATCATTTTCTTTTTCAGTGGAAAAAAAGAAGAATCTTAAGGAAGCCGAACGCTACGAGTACGGCCCCGAACACAACAAATACTATGGCGCCAAGCTAGTCACCCTCAAGAAGAAACTGGCCGCTATCCAGTCGCCGTCGACCGCGCCCAACTACGCTAGCACCATCCGAACCCGAATGCGAAACCTCTACCGTCGCATTCTAGCCGACTACCCCAACGGCGAGCACCTCTTCGACATGGAGAACGAGCCCGGGAAATGTTTGGTGACGAAGAAGTACGAACCCAACGAGCGGGTTGACGATGAGGGTGAGAAATGTGACGTTTCCGTCGACGGAGCAGCGCGAGCCTTAACGGGAAAACATCGAGACAAAGGCATAAATATTCCAACTAAGGTAAATGTATATGATAAGGCCTAAGTATTAACCTGAAAGCTTAAATATGTTGCTGACCATCCACATGACTATGAATGTAAGTCACGGTCATTTGCTCGGTACTTTGAAAACTAGAAGGAGGAAGGACTTAAAGTCACTTGAAGAAGGTGACCAGGTTAAAAAAAAGGAGTTGACAAATCATATCAAACGTAAACACATAGTACTTTTTTAAATCAATATTTATGTGCATTCGAAAATATTATTCTATACTACCTGTAGGACATGTTAATATTTATTGATATGTTGTGCATATATGCTAAACGAATTCAGGCAATCATTAAACAAAACATTATCGTTTCACTTTTGTTTGTTCTGTTAATTTTTCATTATATTCATGAAGGATGCTGTCTTCGACAATTTCATGCCTGGGGTTCCCAAGACCGCCCCTCCACTGCCCGGAGAAGCCACGTCCCTCCCGATCGCCACTGTCGCAGTCACCGACAGATTCCAGTCCAGTGGAAGTCGTCGTCGTACTTCGATGAAACCGAGGGCGACAACGGCCAAACGACTGTCGACGTCCGTGATCTCTAGCGAACACCAGAGCGACAAGAACCTGAGCTTGACTTGCACGATTCCGCCGTGCAATGATGACCAGACACCTGACGCGATGGCGAAAGCGACGACGAATAGGAAAATACTGTGGAGAAGGAACACGGTGCCGAGATCGAAGCTTAAGAAGTCACCGCCATCACATTATGCACCTACTGAGCAACGGAGTAACGTTGGGCATTCCTCAGAAAAAGCCTTGAAAACAAGCAATAATTTATATTCGCATCTACAGTCGAGCCTCCCTGTGTTGAAGAAAGTGGCTGTTTAATTCCTAAACGAAATTCCACTCCGATATGAAATTCTGTCAGGTCTTTGGATTTCGGGGAGTATAGAAACCAGGAAATGTGAAGGCTGAAATTGCGACATTCTTGGAACACGTTCAAACCTCTGTGCCAGATCAGTATTACTTTGCGACAAGAAAAACGTTAGCATGTGTTTATTAAAATCATCTAGAGTCGCATATGAATAGTAAACAGAAAAAGGATGATGTAAAATAGCGATATGAAGAAATAAAAATACGGATTAGGAAAACTTTTAGTCTACAAAAAAAGGATTTGCTGTTGATGGTGCTAACATATACGACAGTCAACTATGAAAATGCAGATGAGCATAATTTTCACATTGATTTGATTCCATACCCTTCCTCTCAATCTAAAGCTGTTAATCTGCAGATAAAATGAAAATGAGGGGAGGGGGGAGGAGAAAGTTTTTACATGATGACAACTCTCTTGATACGCCTCACTATCTTGTATTATCCTGATGATTGGCAAAGCGCCATCTTCGACGGGTCCCAAGAATGCGACACAGCATCGGCCAATAACAATGAAGTCAAACAGTGAGCTTGCAAACACAACCACAATCTTTGGTACAATAACATTGATGTACACCATCTAAAGCTTTGACATACTTACTGTATAGACAAAGAAATTTCTCAAATCTGAGCAACATTAATTATAGATGTGTTGTTGAACTGTGATACATTTACCATTTTACAAATAAAATATTTGAATAAAAATGAATTAGGCTGGTTAAAAAAACACACAAATGTGGGGAACAAACCATGAAACTCAGAGAAATTATCAAACTTCAAGGGAATTCAGGACCGAGCAGAAGTTACGGAGAATGAGATGTAGTAGTAGTAGTAGTATTTATTTCTGTATAAAAAAACATAGTAAAAATGCATAAAATACGGTGGATAGCCCACATTCAGCTAACCCGACATGGGAAAGCTGGTCTTCCGTGGGGTCCGGATGAAGAATCGTTGCGGAACTTTTGAGATACAGCTGAGGGCCAGAACGAGGAGGAGCGCAGGGGGGGGGGGGGGGGGGGGTAGGCTAGAGAAAGAGGAGGAGGGATGGATATTAGGTTCTCGAGGAGAGAGAGAGTGATAGAGAAAGTGAGAGGTAGTAAGAGGGAAAAAGAGAGAGAGAGAGAGGGGAAAGAGAGAGAGAGAAGGGGGGGGAGAGACATAGAGAGAGAGAGAGAGAGAGAGAGAGTGTGTGTGCGTGTGTGTGTGTGGGGGGGGGAGGGGGATATAGATCAACTGAACGAATCACTGCTAAAGAATAAAGAGAGAGAAAGAGAGAGAAAGAGGAGGGGACGAGGGAAGGTATTGAGTTGCAAACAAGGATATGGGAGAAATGTGGATTTCGTAGGAGCTTCCATACATTGTATACTCTGGTAAGTTTTTTTTATATATTTCTTTTTAACCAAAGTCCCTCTCGACCTAGATGTATCGAATGGGTAATTGGCAGTACTGCAGGGCCCCCAGGAAGTGTGGCCATCCTGGGTAATTACGAATGATTATTATTATTATTATCATTGTTATTGCTGTCATTATTGTTATTATTATCATAATTTTCATTATATCATTATTATTATTATTATTATTATTATGCAATTATCATTATATAAAGCAGGACCAAGTCCGTGTCTTCTTGAAAGGCATAGCTTTAACAAAAAGGAGTATTTTGTACTATGATCATTATAATTTACATCATCATCAATATCATTATCTTCTTCATCATCATCATCATCATCATCATCATTATGATTATTGAAAATACAACTAGTCTACCCATCGTGTCTACTTCACTGCCATTCTTTGACGACAGGGGGGGGGGGGGTGCAGGATTTGAAATGTGTGTCTTCTCAAACCTCTGAGAAGAAAAACAAACGGAATAAAAAATGACATGACATTTTCAGTCGCATACTTGTGACTTACAAACAAACAAATATGAAATAAGTTTGAAAACGGGTAAACTTCATAGGTTATTATATAATTCACGTCAAGTAGGGTGGCTGAAAAGTCCACAGAGGCTTTATAAATGTTGATATTCTACATTATATACCTCTCTTTAGAAATCTAGCCATCTGATTGGGAGGAGAAAAAAAATCGATATATAGTAATCAATAACTTGAGACCACACCTTTCCAACTATGTACCCACAAGCTCCTCCTCGAGTCGTGTCGGCTTCCTTTGTTGTTTTGTCAATTCAGTGCTAGCGCAGCGTTGACGTCACATTTTATACACATGACTGTGCTGTGATTTGTGCTGCCAATGCACTGTTCGGCGTCTGGTCCTAAAATTGACACGATATTGAAAGGTAATTATTGTTGTAGTTACTGCCTTAAGTGATTATCATGATATTTATGCTCTTCTAACTTCCTTGATGCTGGAGAGGGAATATTTTAGTATGAACTTGATATGTTCACACATTTCTAAAGCAAAGTATAATGTTTTGATCTACGATGCAGTCCCATATGTGGCTTTTCTTGTAGTGTAATTCGTGAATCGTACCGACTGAGGGATATGTTGATGATGAGTATGAGTATGACTGAGTATGAGAGTGAATGGTTTTATAATCCAATATGCATGCCGTGTGTATCTATTTCATATGTTTGGGGATGGATATTAATAAAATAAAATTAAGTCTTGCCTTCTCACCTCTGCAAACAGTTTATTGATTTGTTCTTCTTCTAAAAGTAAAACAAGTGATGAAAGAGAGGCCTGTGTGAGAAAATATTACTGAAACAAATTATTGAGAGGAGCAGCAAAACCGAGTGATCAGTTTTTAGAACCATGATATTATTGTCACTCTAATTGTCACTATCAGGTTTCTGTTTTTGTAACATCAACATTTTGGAACACTGTACTTACATTTAATATAAATATGTTTGTTGAGATACCTGTCACTATTGGATTCTACATTTTTATATTTTGAAATCTCTTTTTTTTTCTGTTATTTTCTTTTTGATTGTACAATTTCATTACATTACATTACAATATTCCTATTCTAGGAATTGTTATCCCCTTATTGTATTTTTCTTGTAAAGTTAACCTACATGTAGATATTGTACCTTCCTGTCTCAAGAGATCTGCCCTGTGAAGAATTTATTTGCCCCTCTGTAGTATTTGCTCTCTTATCTCTCCTTTAATCTTCTTTCTTTTTTCTTCCTTCTGGCTTCCTATTAGTTTCTCTTTTGGGAATTTTTCTTATTTTTAATTATTCTATAGAACCTAATACATTTCTCTCTCATTTTTTGTTGTTGAATGTCTATAATTGATATCCACACACTATTTTTAGTTCATGAATAAATCATCCATATCGTAAGATGGGGTGATCAGATGTCCTATATTTTTCACTTTGCCCCATATCAAACAACCCCAGGATGCAATTTTATCACATATTTTAACATTATTGTTGAAACCAGGGGATATTTAATCTTGGATGGTTATGTTACATTGTGTATAGATATTTATATAAATGTGTATGCACAATGATTCACAAATACTAAAGTCTCCAAAGTTTTGCTTGCTCACTTTGCTCATGATTTGCCAAGTTTTAGTTACATAAACATTAAAGATCATAATGGGTTAATTTAAAAGACAACAGTTTTTTTGCTTGTTGAAAAAAAATTGGAGCTGTCCAATAATTTGTTTTCTGATTGTTTGTAATTTTGTCTCACACATTGGTGTTAACTTTGTTCTTCCTACATGTACATGTAATGTAGCTTTGTCTGGAAATTAGCGGAACATTAACATTGGATGACATGTACCTATACCCCTGTCTTTAAAATTACTGTACACCCAAAGTCCCAAATGCAGTGTTTAATAAACATATAAGATCTTAAATGCTTTGGGTATGCGTCACCACTGTAAATCTAGGCTAAAACCTGCATGTAGTTAGTAGTAACCAGCCAAGCATAGAGATACCCCAAGGCCTATATACATTGTAGATGACACAGTGTCTTATTAATCACTTCCTATGGAAGACTAGTACAGGATGGGAAGGAGTAGAATTACCTACATGTATGGGCTTTATTTAGAGGTGTGATACTGGTTTAAAGATACAATGTAGGGTACAAATTGTTTATTGAAAGTTCAACAACTGAGTTTATTTATTCATTCACTTATTATTTATTTATGTCATTTATTTGTTTATTTACTGATACATTAATTGATTCCATTTATGTAATTTCTATTAATTTATTGATTCATTGATTAATTAATTAATTGGTTGATTCATTTTTTGTCTCGCCTGCTTACACGAGAACACACGCACGCGATCAATTTGTCTTCTTTGAATTCCTTAAATTCTCTTGTTGCGGAGGCAATCTGACTTTCTCGTGTAACTAATGGCTCTTTTCTAAGGAACATTTAGCACCTGCCAGACAATGCTATGAGGAATTTTGTTGAATTACTACAATGATATCTTGACTCTTTGGCAGTAAGTAGAGACTCCGGTCATGTGGTTTTCTTATACTACAGTCCCATTCACTCACTTCTGTGTAACTTGGCAATAACGGCATACTATGCCCAAATAATGACCACTGTTTGATTCGTACTACGAGTATCTAGAGGAAATATTTTTTCGGGACACATATATCTTAATTTATCACAGCTTTCCTACTCCAGCAGTGCTCTAAGATTAACATTTGCTATACAGTTTAGATTGTGTCTTGTCATCTTATGATCTTCTTCTGTAATTGCTGATTGGTGAAACGCTTTCTGTACCAATGCCCAACATGGCTAACAACACGCGTGGCTCCAGCTCCAAGGTGGATGCAGCTCAACTTGTCCAATCTGTCTTGGCTGATATTGTCGGTGATGACAGATTTATTGACCTAGTTAAAAACCACATTGATAGCCGGCTGACCGAGATGCAGGTGACCATCGACAGGCAGGAGGCACGACTTATTGCTATGGAGCAAAAGGCCCACAAGAGCGAGTGCGATCTGAGGGAGGCCATTGGCCACCAGGAGGCTAAGATCATGGATCTGCAAACTGATGCCCAGAGTGCTAGCAAGAAGCTGGAGACCTTGGTTGCTGCTTCATCCCGAAAAGATGAGCAAATTAAGTTGCTGAAGAGAGAGCTTAATGGCCAGGAGCAGTACTCCCGGAGAAACTGCCTTCGTATCTTCGGGATCCCTGAGCGCCAGGATGAGGTCACTGACCAGGAAGTCATTCATCTGGTGAACGACTCACTTGGTGTTTGTCTTGAAAAGCATGACATCGAGAGAAGTCATCGCCTGAGAGTCTTGCCGAAACATCCAGGAAAGCCCAATTCACCTGCGCCAATTATCGTCAAATTCCAATCATACAGGAAGAGAAGTGAAGTTCTGGCCAGCAGACGTAAGCTTGCCGGCACACGAAAGTCGATTCAAGAGGACTTAACTAAAGAAAACGCGAGGCTGCTGAAGGCGACCCGGGACAGTAAAGGGGTCAAGGCTGCGTGGACCAGGGATGGGCGAGTTATTGCCCTTGTCCCTGCCACAAACGGCAAAGAAATAAAAAGGATGATCAACTCTCTCGAAGACTTGAACAATTAACAGTGAACTTACTAGAAACTACATTGTCTTGCCATGGTCAGATAACCATGTCTGGTTTTAAGTGTGCTATTTATGTACAGTTTGTACTTCGTTGACATGCTTTGTTTTTTGTATCTTGTATCTTATATACTTTATGTTTTTTTCACTATGCTTGATGTTACAATTTTCCTTGTTTTTCATTGCCCTTCTTTTCATTCCCCATTTCTGAGTCTATCCCAGTTTCCTTTTCCCGTTTCCCCTTTTCTCAGTACCCTACATGAATTGCTGAATATGAGTTTATTTCACCTTATGCAGTTTTTTTTGGTCACATTTTCTCCTTTCTTGCATGTTTGTCTGTATTGCCTGCCACCTACTATACAATACTATCATGTAATGTTGCACATTCAGTATCAATATGGCTCAAATGGATGATGAAATTTGTAGATTTTATGAAGACAATATGAGCAATTTATGTGACGGTTATGATATCCCTAATGTTAATTGTAATTATCATACAGAAGATCAATTTTTTGAAACGGCATCTAAATATAATCATGCGAACAGTGGCTTAACTCTTCTTCATATAAATATGCGTAGTGTTTGTAAGAATTTTGACAAAATGTTAAGATTCATTGATAATATCAATCTAGGACGTGTAATACTTGGTGTCACTGAGACATGGTTTACGAGTGAAGCCGATAGGAGCCTTTTTTCTATTTCTGGTTTTAATCTTGTGAACAACAATAGACTAAGTAGACGTGGAGGAGGTGTTGCTTTGTATATTCCTTCCCAATTAGAATACCAGATACATCACGATCTTGATATAATGTCAGATCATATAGAAACTATCTTTGTTGAGATTGATAACCCTGGTCAAAAGAATCATTTTATAGGAGTTGTATATAGGCCCCCAAATGGTAACTTTAATGATTTTGTAAATGAAATTCAGTCAATCTTAGACAATCCACTTTTAGTTGGAAAGTCACTCTATCTTATGGGAGACTTTAATTTGAATTTATTACTTTGTAATAACGATAATCGAATTGATGTTTTTCTAAACATGTTAATGTCTTTCTCATTATTGCCCCTAATCACTAAGCCAACAAGAATAACAGAAGTTTCCAGTACTTTAATTGACAATATTTTTTGTAATGTACAACCATATCCACCCTCTGGAATTATAGTATCTGACATGTCTGATCATTTTCCTGTATACTGTATGTTGTCTTCGGTGAAATTGAATTGTGAGCCTAGAGGCCGCACGTCTGTCCGTAAAGGAACTCCTGAAAATATTGCCAAATTGAGAGAGGCATTAATTGCAACTGATTGGAATGATGTTC
The DNA here is from genome assembly GCA_035222895.1 of Strongylocentrotus droebachiensis. Lineage (NCBI taxonomy): Eukaryota > Metazoa > Echinodermata > Echinoidea > Camarodonta > Strongylocentrotidae > Strongylocentrotus > Strongylocentrotus droebachiensis. Next base: position 79,157 of record JAVYIG010007579.1, read on the forward strand.
TTTCAGACCAAAATGTTGAAAGTGCTTTTGATAATTTCTTTAATAAATTCATGTTGTTGTATGGTGAGAATGTTCCTCTGGTTGAATATAAAAAGAAGAATTATAATAAAGTTCCTCGTATGCCATGGATAACTAAATCAATATTAAGGTCAATTACTAAGAAAAATAAGTTGTATTATCAATATAAAAGGAGAAGCTCCGATTTTTTGTGGAGAAAGTATTCTAATTATAGAAATACTCTTACTTCTGTATTGCGTGTTGCTAAGAAAAAATATTACTCTGCTCAATTTCAAATGACATTTAATAATATTAAGAATACATGGAAAGTAATTAGAAGTTTTTTTAAGCCATCAGTAAAAACTACAAATATCAAATGTATAAATGTGAATGGTTGTTCCGTAGAAGATAGACAAATTATTGTGGACAATTTTAATGATTATTTTTGTAATGTCGGGCTGAAACTTCAGGACTCTATTCCTAGATGTCAGAAAAGTTTTATTGAGTTTATGCAAGAACCCAATATAGATAGCCTATTTTTAATGCCCACAAATGAAATAGAATTGTTTAAACTTGTGAGTTCGCTTAAAAGTAATAAGAGTCCTGGCTTTGATGGCATAAAAAATGAATTAATTAAGGATATTATACATGGAATTGTGATACCACTTGTTCATATTTATAATTTGTCTTTCTTATCTGGTATTGTACCAGGACAAATGAAAATTGCTAAGGTAGTGCCAATATTTAAAAAGGGTGATCCTCAAACATTAAGTAATTATAGACCCATTTCATTATTGACATCCTTTTCAAAGCTTTTAGAAAAACTTATATATGATAGAACAGTGATATTTTTAAAAAAGACTGAAATATTTTCAAAATTCCAATTTGGCTTTCGTGAAAAGCACACCACTATACATGCAATTTTACACTTTGTTGATAAAATTGCTCAAGCACTAGATGATCACCTTCATACAATTGGTATATTTTTGGATTTCTCTAAGGCGTTTGATACGGTTGATCATGAAATTTTAGTAAGTAAATTGTCATATTATGGAGTGAGGGGCATCGCTCTTAGCTGGTTCAGGAGCTATTTAACAGGCAGAAAACAATATGTATCATTAAATGGAACTGACTCAAGTCATCAAACTATATCTTGTGGGGTCCCTCAGGGGTCCCTTCTTGGCCCCCTTCTTTTTATATTATATATTAATGATTTTTATCTTTCATCTGATATACTATCTTTCATATTTTTTGCAGATGATTCAAGTGTATTTTTTTCTCATAAAAACCCTGAAGTTTTATTAGATACAGTTAATATTGAATTAAAAAAAGTTATTTTGTGGATTCATGCAAATAAGTTGTCCTTGAATCTTCAAAAGACAAACTATATGTTTTTTAGTAACTCCCTAAAGGATGTACCTGGAAATGTTTTTTTTGATGATGTTAATGTTGTGAGAGTAACTTCCACCAAGTTTCTTGGGCTACATATTGATGAGAAGCTGTCTTGGGCATCTCATTGTACTAATATTTGTAAAGTCGTGTCTAGAAATACTGGTGTAATTTATAAATTAAGTTCTTTTGTCCCACGAGAAATTTTGCTTATTTTGTATTCTACTTTAATTTTGCCTTATCTCAATTATGGAGTGCTGGCATGGGGGAAGTCATTGAAAACACAATTAGATAAGATTTGTGTTGCCCAAAAGAGGGTGGTTAGAGTTGTTTTTAATGCGAGCTATCGTGCTCATACTAATGTTTTGTTCTACAAAAAGCGAGACATAGGCGCCGCTTTTCCGGTGACGGCGGCGGCGGCGACGGCGACGGCGACGGCGTCAACATCAAAAACTTAACCTAAGGTTAAGTTTTTGAATTTTTGATATAATTTTTAAAGTATAGGTTCTTAGTCAATGAAACTTGGATTATAGGGTAATCAAGTATCCCCAATCATGTGAGTAGAATTTCAGATCACAAAGTCAAGGTCAAAGGTCATTTCAGGTCAACAGACTTGGACTATGTTGTAGCATCATCATCGAAAACTTAACCTAAGGTTAAGTTTTTGAATTTTTGATATAATTTTTAAAGTATAAGTTCTGAGTCAATGAAACTTGGACTATAGGGTAATCAAGTATCCCCAATCATGTGAGTAGAATTTCAGATCACAAAGTCAAGGTCAAAGGTCATTTCAGGTCAACAGACTTGGACTATGTTGTGGCATCATCATCAAGATTTTCAAAATGCTTCGTTATTTTTCAACCGATTTTGATTCTGATTGTTTCATATGATAGGGCTAGGAAGGGGATTTAAAACTTGTACACAGAATCGTGAAATTCATTATCTATGCTAATTTATGCAAATTTATTTGAAATCACAAAAAATGCTTCTTCTCCTTCATTTCTCAACCGATTTTTATTTGGTTTGCTTTATCTGGTAGAGCTAACTTTGGTACACTAAACTTCTACACCGAATTTTGAAATTGTTCTCCATTAATTAATAATAGTAATTTATGCAAATTTTTTCCAAAAATAACAAAAATTGCTTCTTCTCCCTCATTTCTTGACCGATTTTGATTTGGTTTGCCTTATCTGGTAGAGCTAAATTTGGAACACTAAACTTCTACACAGAATTTTGAGATTTTACTCCCATTGATTAATTATGATAATAATGCAAATTTATTCCAAAAATAATTTAAAAATCACAAAAAATGCTTCTTCTCCTTCATATTTCGACCGATTTTGATTTGGTTTGCTTTATATCGTAGAGCTAACTTTGGTACACTAAAGGTCTACACAGAATTTTGAAATTGTTCTCCATTAATTAATTATGGTAATTTATGCAAATTTATTCCAAAAATAACAAAAATTGCTTCTTCTCCCTCATTTCTTGACCGATTTTGATTTGGTTTGCCTTATCTGGTAGAGCTAAATTTGGAACACTAAACTTCTACACAGAATTTTGAGATTTTGCTCCATTGATTATTTATGGTACTTTATGCAAATGAAATGAAATTATGTCCCTTCCAGGGCATCACATTTTTATTTTTTGACCAGTTCAAAAGTGTACCACGATATTTGTTGTTGCGAGATGCGGATGAGCACTACAATGTACGTCATTGACGTTCTGGTTTATCATATTGAATTGCGTTATGCAGGCGAGACCGCCGAGAGCGTTTCCCTTGTTTATTCATTCATTTATTCTTTTATTCATTAATTAATTAATTTATAATAATCAAATTTTAGAAGCTTGCCATCAGCTGAAGGCTGCATTTTGGCAAGGATGGAAAATAACAATGATATGATTACAAAAATAGTTTTACAATTGTAGATATTTGAAAAACATTCAAAAGGTAATTGGATCTCACAAATGTAGTTATCACAGTACCTTATTCTACTAATCCTGAATTCTTTATCATGTAAATGATTCCTCGTTTGGGAAGTGTTTGACTAGCGTTAATTAATGTTTATATTTTGAAAGATTTCAAGAACCCTTTTTTGAATTAGCTATTTTTAAGTGATACATGTAGTTTTCTCACTTTTGAGGAAATGTATTCTTTTCATTTACCATACATGTTCATTGTAGCTCTTTATCAGTATTCTAGAGCACTTATGGACCTTTCAGCCTTAATTGCTTCCAACTTTGATAGTGTGTGTATTTTGTTAACTACATGTACATTTGATATTTAAAAGTAGACTACAATGTATATCACTGATTGCTTGCAGCAGAACACCATACTAAAATGAATTAGAAAACAACAACAACAAAAGAAAATATAGATTGTGTACATGTATGTGATACAAATAATGATTGGATTTGATCTGCTTGAGAATGAAAAAAAGTATCCTAGAACGTTAAATGATTGCTTCCTTATTATGTGATTGCCCTTGATATTTGAGTCCAGGGGATCAATTATGAAAGCCTTGCCTGGGTGTGACTAGTACTGTTAAGTGATATTCAAACTGCAGGTTTAGGTTTCTATAGAATGGTTCATGTTGCATGTGCACATGAAACATTAAAAACGTGTAAGTGAATGCTTCTAGGTTTATACGAAAATCTTGTAACATTATACATGGATCTGAGCTAAAAGTATGGTATTATAGATTTGAGGCACTCAACAAACACTTGTAAAAGATATAATATGTTTTGCAATAAAGTGAAGTTGACAACCGAATGATAGAAATGCATTGGGCAACATTCAGATTTCTTGTCTGAGCCATACAATAAGAGAAAACCATTCGGAACACTTTTTGTGAAAGAAGCTCAGTTGAATTTTAAGGGTTTTTGATATTAGGAGAAAAGTATCCTATATGTAATCGCAAATGAACATTTTGTGATCATTTATCTTTTGTCATAAGATGTCAACATTCATCATGTACAGTACATGTATGCCTAGTGGAATATTAGACATAGAAAAAATGAAAATAAAATTGTTACAAATTTATAAAATTGTTATAATTGGTACTCAAATTCAATCCTGTACAAACATGTATAGATAATGGCAGCCATTAAAAACCACTTTTAAAAACAGTTTTAGATTCATAATTGTAGCATTTGCATATTAACTCCAAATATTGAATATCACAGGAACCTATCAGTTTATTTTTCCACGTTTGGATCTACTTTCTTCTTTCTGCTTAAGATTAAAGATAAAGACCAATAAAGAAAATGACTCCCTGCCTAACACCAGCAGAGTTGTCAATTTGAGGATTGAATACCTTTAGATTGGATGGGATTAATGTTGTTTTCATGGGGCAATGTCAGCACAGATACATGTACTTTCAATTCAAGAAGTCATAAGCGATGATTGACATGAACACATGAGATCAGACGTAGCCTTAGGGCAGTTGTCTGCAGACAGAAAGAATTTGGGGGCTCACTTTTTACACCTACATTAGGCGTGTCTGCACTACATAGGCGTGTCTGCACTATCTCGAGATTGCCAAATATCTAGCTATTTGAATTATCCCGATCGCAAACTATCCAGCTTATTTGCGTCTTCATTAGACCGAAGTAGCAAATTAGCTGGATAGTTGGTCGGGATAATATCCCAAGATATCTCGGTCTAGTTTGCGGTTTTCCGTGTTTACTAGTTGTACTAGCGCGACGCTGAGCGGTATAGATCGCATACTGTGCGAGGAAAACCGGAAATCGTTGTGCATGATGGGATCTGGATATTTGACTCCGTACTTCGTTCTAATGAAGACGGTCGCAAAGTATCCCGCTAGTTGGGAAATAGTGGGATATTTTGCAAACTAGACCGAGATATCTTGGGATATTATCCCGACCAACTATCCAGCTAATTTGCTACTTCGGTCTAATGAAGACGCAAATAGCTGGATAGTTTGCGATCGGGATAATTCAAATAGCTGGATATTTGGCAATCTCGAGATAGTGCAGACACGCCTATGGAGGCAACATTCAAAATACTTTATTGTTGAATGTTATGAGGGCAATAACAAAACATACTTTGAAATGTATTTCTCTTAAAAAGAAAGCATCTGACACTGCTTGAGGCTCGGTCCTGGATTTTTTTCTTCTTGAACGGCTGATTAAAAAATTATAAAAACAAAAACAAAACAATACAATAAAAACAAGAACAAGAACAAAATTGAAGATAACTTCCTAGTTTTCCTGTTGCAAACAAGCTTAAAGTAAATTAAGGTCATGAATTTGATTAAAAGAAATGTTTGTACCTCTAGATATAACTACCTTATCCTTAGACCAATTCAGTTAGCTTTCAAAGTTATACAATGAGATGGTAAGATGTACACAGTAAGCTGTAGGTCAACAAATTAACAGATACCTTTCTTTGCTTGTTGGTAATTTCTTTAAAGCCTCTATCTACAAATTTTTAGATATATTGAAACTCATGTTTTACCCTGTGAAGCCTCTCACAGAGTACGACATGAAGTTGACATGTTCAAATCCATGATTTCAATTGATTTCCATTACATGTAGGTCCTGAGATGCAATATTTGGCTGGGACCCAACTGTGGAGCACTGTCGCAATGCTGAGATCCTGTCATAATATAAACAGTTGTAGCCAGAAAATCATACGACGAACAAGAAACCTATTTCGGATGCTAGTGTATGACACATGCATTTTTTCGCAATCAAAAGTTGTTTCTTGCACAACCTGAAAGCCTTGTTCACATGCTGCAACAAATAGCTACATGCATGCTTTGAACTTGAAGTTGACATTGTAAGTAGGTAGTTTTTTCTTATATTTAATCTAAAGTAAGATTTCATCCCATTAAGCTCAATTTTATTTCAATAATGGTTTTTATTTCAACACTGCTTTGTAGCCATCGGCTGAATTGTGCATGTTTATAATGATTCCTTGCAATACATTTCACATTGCTTTAAATCGTGAACACTATTTTGATACAGTACATGTGATAATACATGTGTGACTTACATGTAAGACATTCAGTGATGAATGCTCTGTCTCAATACATATTTCCAATTACAAATTTATAAATTAATTTAAGTGCCTGGCATCTGCATCTGCTGTCATCTCTTCATTGTATATGTAATAATGTTGTATTTTACATACATGTAGAAGTTAGTCTGTTCAGTCTTTGTAATGTTTTTTTTCCCCTAGTCTGTTGCTATTATTTCCTGCCTTTATTAAAATCAACTTTATATTTGGGCAGCCTTTCTTGTGTTACTTTACCAGAAAAAATGTCTGGTTCCTTACAAAACTGCTTTTTATCGAAGAGTGTTGAAGCATTGTGTGATGAAATATGTGCATTAAACGCCAGACACATCAAGTCTGTTTCTTTTTATACCGTTAAATTGGTTTCTCACACAGAATCTCCATCTATTGAATGCTCCTTTCTGGTTTAATCAAGCAATCAAATGAACTTTGCATGTTTTCAAACACTCTTGACATGCAAGAGTGAGAACGATCTGGACTATAATAAATAACTGCTTCAGACTTGGGCTCATACAAAGGGGTTGTAGAGTTCGTTTTCATAACAAATTAGCACAGGCTTCTGCATATACATAGAAGAAATTGAGCTCCAAGAAGTAAACTAGGGTGTTTGTAGAGATCTGCACTCAGGGGCCACAATTACCAACATATTAGTAAGGCTTGTCTCCTTTGTTATATTACTCAACAGGTAGTTTGGGGTGAGGTGGTAATTACTATTTATCTATTCATGCTATCTCAGGGTGGTCCCTATAAAGACCTGATATTCTTCTTCACCTATTGCCGGCAATCTTGTGCTTGAGTTAATTTAAGAGTTGCTTGAGTGCCCTTCATGGACTAGTCCTTGCATGATATGCTTTCAAGTGTTCAGTTGAAGCGGTATTTGTGACCGTGAAGGTCTGGTTTGTTTGAATGTCATCAGCTGTATGTTTTGAGAGTACCGGTAGATACTCCATGAGTTGACTTGAAGCTGGGAGCTGGCAGGCTGATGAAATCTTAATGCTTGTGAGTTGAATAATTATCTGCTATGATTTTGTATAAATGCACTGCAGATACATTTTAGTCTGAGCAGGGAGGTGTCACTGACATCTCCCTGGTTGTTGTTGTTGTTGTTGGGTTTATCGGCGCTATCCATCGATTCCAGTGATTTCCGCCAGGCTGTGTGTGAGGGCGTCTTGCTCTCACTTCTGCTGCTCTACGTTTTTGTGATTCTGATACTTGCCCTGTGTGTGAGATAACGATTTATCTTGGCCTTTGTTATTGGCGAAGTGCAAGATTATGGGGGGGTTAATGTGCTCGTTACTCATTATTTTTTAATTCATTTAGTGTTAGAGCTGGTTGGAAATTTGAGTGATCATGAAGATCTGCTATTAAAAGAATATGGTTAATACCTCCATGTATATTACATGCATGTATGCCTTGTTCAACATAAATACTGTATTACTGTTTTCACACTGGCAATATTTTGCTTAACCCCGTACTATAGGTGGGGTTAAGGGGGGGTCTTAGCCCCACCTATAGTACGGGGTTAAGCCTATTCCACTTTCTGTTCAGACTGGCTTTTACCAAAGTGGGCTAAAGTTGGCTAACCCCACCTAAAGTACGGGGTTAACTAACCCTGCAAAATAGCAGGGCTAACTCCGCAATTGTGGTGCTAACTCCTGCTAACCCCGCAATTGCGGTGCCAAGTAAATGAATGATAACAGAAACAAAAAATAGTCCGGTACTACGCAATGGAGCGTATCGCAGCTGGCCAGATGCGAAGTATGTCAAATCATAACATTCACGATATCCGGGGCTAACGAATTGCAGTGAGAACAGCGTGAATTTTCTTATTCCGGAATAGGCGCTAGTACGAGACTAAAAACAGCGTGTGTGAAAAGCCAAAACAAATAGTCCGGGTTAAGGATAGTACGGGGCTAAGCAAAGTACGGGGTTATCTAACCAGTGTGAAAAGAGTATATGTACATGTACATGTATACTAAATGATGGTCAACATTTGATTGGTGGAACCTTGTCGTCTGTACATGAAGGTGATTCTATATGGCTTCAGGTTCATACCTTTTAGTTACTGATTTCTCTAAGTGATTTGCTATACATAGGTTGATATACCACTATGAAAGAAGTTTCTTTTAAAAGTTACATTCACAGAAGTATATGTTTACCGACAGATACAAATGCATTTTTATAAAATATATCTTTTCAAGATCTTGAGTTTGAGTTTGAGTTTATTAACAACAAAAATAATAACAAGTAAAACATAATGTATCAAGCATGTTTACATAAAATATAACAATATAACACAAGATCGATAACATAACACATGAATAATATAAATATTGTTTTACAAAGTATGTCATACACAAATGAAATAAAATATTATGTGTACACTTTTGTTGTTAAAGAGGGTACCAGAAGTTAGCACAAGTGCTAGTCGAGTCTGGTTCCCTGTCTTTGGCAAGAATTTTAAAACTTTTTTTTTTTTTTTTACTATACTACATTATATACATGTAACATAAACTATATAAGTAAACAAAGAAATAGAATAGTCATTTAGAAATATTCCTTACTTAATATACATGGAAGTCAAACGTGTGTCGACTTCCGTATCAAAACCAAACATACAGTAAAATAAAAAATATATCATTATCTACTGATATTTTTAGAAATTCTCTAATCTGAGATTTCTTTTTGCCATTTTAAGAAGTTTTTAACTTTTGTTTAACTCAAAGTATTTAGATGATTCGTTAACCCCTTCCGAAAAGCATTTTTAGATCGTATTCCTCTTAAATCGTATGGTATACTATTCCATATTTTCACGCCCATAAATGATATTGAAAATTGACCTTGTGTGGTTTTGCATTTAGGCAGATATAGTTGTCCTTGTTCTTTGCCCCTTGTGCCATATCTGTGCTCTATTACCTGACAGTATTCAATTAAGGAGTGAGGAAGATTGCCATTTAATAAGTCATAGATGAAGTCTTATGAATATATGTAGACTGACACATACATATATACATTGTAGGCCTTCTATACCGTATAACACTTTTTGTATGATGGTACTTTTGACTATAAATTGCAGCATTGGCTCTTTGTACTGTACACGGATATAGGTCCATATATTTAGAAGATATCATGATTTTTTTGTAATCCTAACATACAGGTAAGTAACATAATTCAATTTTGGAGGTCAGCAGCACCTAAATGAGATATAAATGTTTTCCAAGTATACCATACTAATATTGTTATTGTTATTAATCTAAAAAGACTATAAAAATCTCGGATTGCCTTTATTGAACTGTGGTTTTCTGATATTCTGCAATCCAGTGTAATTTTCACCGAATGCATATTCTGTATGGGTAGTCATTATATGTATGACTTCAGACCTGTAATTTGGATGATTGCTCTTTTGTTAAAGTTATCAGGCTTCACATGACTTTAAGCCTTATATAGCCCTTCTCTATTGTCTTCAAGATTCAAGAGCTCGTTCGTTTCAAGTAAATCTCAGACCACTGAAGCCTCATTCACATACCGGGTACATATATTAATTTGGATTTTTTTACAAAGCTTATCATTAATGTAAAAGACAAATAAAACGAATCAATTTAAGCCCGCGCCCCATCTAATTATATGTAGCATGCAGTATGTTCAACAAAATGTCAACAAACACAGCTGGTTCCGAAAAAGCATGCGTACACTGCAACCTTCGACAATTTTCATCTGTGTTTTAATCGGTGTTTTCTCCCAAACCCATTCACTGTGGCCATTTCATCGGAATCACACCGATAGAAAGAGAATTTAATCGCTTATTTCTCTTCTTTTCATCGGCTATTCTATCGGCCTTTTCTCCTCTGTACCATTCATTGGATGCGTCCGGATGCATCCTAAGAAAATCAGGCCAGTTTGAAAGAGGGTATTAAACACACAAATATATCCCTATGCTGAAAATCATTTTCCAATTATTTGCTTGAATAATTTTATACCATACAAATAAGCCAGGAATGTGGTCCTAGAGGTTGTTCTGCTTAAAAGTGATTTGGGGGCCTCAATTTCTGTTGACACCAAAATTAAAAGTAACCCATAATAAACCCATAATACATGTAATTACTAGCAAGAACATATCGTCCCTATTTTCACGAAGTGACGGTAGTGAGGAAAATCGTCACGCAAACTGTATGCAATTTGTTTTCACTACCGTCACTTCGTGAAAACAGCGACGATATCTTGGATCACTTGATTTGGATGTCAAACTAAAAGGGGCCTCAGAAATTACCTGACTTCATGCCTTCAAGCTCTTTTTCAAAGTCTTTTCTTCCCTTCATCTGCATCTTTCGAGACTAGGGTGTTTATGATTATATGGCTGTTATAGCTGGTGTGACTGATACTGCAATGGCAAGGCTCTCTAAACAAATATAAAAGAAAATACAATTTCGGTAGCTAGTGATTAGGATGGTTCAGTGAAAACATTTTGAAGGGTATTCAAGTCGATGACCTTACACGTACATGTATGTGCCAACGTTTCACAGATTTAAATGTAATGTACAGTGAAATGTGTTACTTCTGTAGGATTTTGGGTGTGGATTTTCTTTTGTTGAAGTTCTTTTTATCAATTTGGATAACCTATTTTATGTTGTTTACAGAAAGTTGGCAAGTTGCCATTGTGTCTCTATGAGCCAAGTCAATTACGTGCTACCCGAGGCTCAAAGCTTCAGCCTATTTGGTATTAGCCTATCTACCTCAAATATAAGTTTTAATAAATCATTTTGTTAACCATTTAGAAGTTTGGATGATTTCCTCTACTACTACCAATACATTCATCTAGTTACTTACTATATCTCTAACATTTCATTCAGTTGTTCTGAATTATCAACATGCTTTGTTTCCTCAAATGATATTGAAAATGTGGGTGAAGCACTGCTTGCTCAGAGGGAGATTAAATGGGCATGTATTGCCTGTAGATGTAAAAGCAAAAAATTCCCTATAATTAGAAATAATATTAACAAAATACTGTTAGCAAATCTACACTTGATACATGTATATCTGTACCGGTATATACATAGTTTCAACCAATTTGTTGTTAAAGCTACCTACATGTAGTACCTGTAGATAAAGTACATTACATTCTTTTGAAAAAGATGGGGCAAGTTCTTAATCTGGTTGTAATCCTATTATTCACTTGCCCAATAGGGCGCATAACATTTTCTTTTCTACCACCCCAATGCCTTCTATAAGGGCCTTTTAGTTTACTTAGGGTCAGTGACCCCACATATAAATACATGTAGTTCAACTCTTCCATGAAACTGACACCAGTCTGACCTAGGCTAGTATGGACTTCCTGTGGGGCAACTGTGTCTTCCAGGATCTTCCTAAGATTAGCCACACATCACCATAGTGACTGAACACTCAACAGGAAACATTATGCATAAATGTGTAGACTTCCTTCCTGCTTCCATGCAGTCTGGTACATGTATGTCCAGGCTAATACAGTGCGTCCCAGAAAAAACGCAACTGAGAATTATCGATGTTTTATCATAACTTAATCACAATTATAATTAATAAATGACACATATTTGTAAAACTTAGATCCTCCTTAGATCCTCCTCTTTCATTTGATGCAACTCACATGGTCAATATTTCATGCATGAGTGATTAAAATCAATTTGAAGAAATGGTACCATAAAGTCATTTAGCGGGCAGTATCTGAATTTCAAAGAGAAAATCAAATTTCTAGAAAGTTAATTTTCTGCCCTTTCAGATGATACCTCAATTCGTTTTCACTGGCTGCCTGCCGTAGCAACAAACAGAATTGATGAATCAGCCATGCATGAAGTCTTTTGTGTATTTCTGGTATGTCCAGGCTAATATAGTAAGCGTAGATTCACAGAGGTAGTGAATTATTCAAAGTTCTGTAAAGCTGGAAATATGTTTGAGAAGAATATCAAATAAAGCCTTTACACTTTGAAGAGAAGTTTGATTACTCGTAAAGATGGAGATAAATCTGCGAGGTGTCTCATTTTGTATGCCAATTGGGGTGAACATGATAGAAGCTACATGTATGAAATGTTATATTACATGACCAAGATATGGTATAGCTAAATAAATGTTGTTATTGTGAGGGGTAGGGTTGTGATTCTGTGTGGGTGTGTGTGTGTAGGGGAGGGGGGGGGGGGGGTGGCGTGGTTCTTTGCTGGGTCTTACTTTTAGTCAAGGGAGTTTGCCTAAAAACTTTTCTATCACATACACAAGTAAATTTACTCTTCTTGCAGTGTGTGTAAATTATAATCTCCTCAGTAGCTTCTGGACTTTCAGAGGATTTGGTCATTTCTACTTATTCAGATTAAAACTAAGCCTGGATCTAAAATGGAAACACAAGGAAAATTTAGACCTCAGACTAACTTCCTTTCCTTTGTTAAATCCGATTTTGAACACAAAAGCCTGGACCCAGCATCAGGTTTAAATGTTAGTAGATTAGGGCCCATGAGAACAATACATGTAGGTACTCGGCAGCTAATTCATTCAGGATAATGAGATAGTGTGAGCTAATCCGTGGACTCGCTTACTAGTGGATTTCTTAATGAGCTGCTTTGTCTTCAGACAGACCAATATAACTCCTCATTAGCGGATCTTTGCCTGTAGTCTCATTAATGTGGTAGACACAAGCCTCCGGGATACACAACCTGGCAGTGAACATTCTAAAATACTTCCTGTTGAATTGTCTTTTCAATTTCTCAGCTCTGTTTAATAGAAAAAGAGACAAAATGATCACTCCACATTGTCTTTCAGAACAAGAAAAACAAATTACAGAATGAAACAGTTCTTCCATAATGTTCAGTAGTTGACAATGAAGGTATTTGGTTATCATTGAACTTTGTAGTCTTAGTTCTAAATCAAAGAACTGTGCACTTTTTTTAAAAAAAGAAGAAGAAGAAAAAAAACACATTTAGCTTCATTTATGGTAATTTGATGCACAAACAAAAATGAAATTGTTTAATAGAGGGTATATAATTTGGAGTTTTGGGGATGACAACAAATTATGCAAAAATATACCAATAATAGATAACAATGTTTAGGCATTTTATCTCTCAGAGCAATTTTACCACCAAAAGCTCTCCTTGATTGAGTTTGTATATGGTAGTCTGTGTATTGTAAGAATCAAACCTACAAGTTTACTCATAAGGCGTGTCTGCACTATCTCGAGATAGCCAAATATCCAGCTATTTGAATTATCCCGATCGCAAACTATCCAGCTTATTTGCGTCTTCATTAGACCGAAGTAGCAAATTAGCTGGATAGTTGGTCGGGATAATATCCCAAGATATCTCGGTCTAGTTTGCGGTTTTCCTTGTTTACTAGTTACCGTAAATCTCCGTGTATAAGGCGCACTTTTTTGGCGCCGAAAAAATTTGAAAATCGGGGGTGCGTCTTATACACAGATACAGAAAAAAAAAGTTTTTTTTTTTTTTTTTTTTTTTTTTTTTTTTCCCCTTCCCGATTTCGATTTATGGCGCTATGCCTGGCAATGTCTCCCAGCTCAGTAATCAGTGTGTTGACTCACCACTCGGAAACTACAACAACACTCAAATTTGTCTGTCATCTTGGTTTGAAAGTAATCTTTCTAATAGATCTCAAAATGTAGTTTTTAATAATTCCTCAATTTTTTTTTCTATAACAAATGGTGTACCACAAGGTTCTATCCTAGGTACTCTATTGTCAGAAATTTAGAGGATTCTATTCATATCATGCATGACTATTGATGTTTGGCATAGAACACAGTGCTTCTGCTAGCTGATGTGATGAGGCTGGTGTGGGACACTTGGTATCATGAAGCCTTAAGAGTCTGGACCTGTTTTTAATTTACATTAATGATCTTACACACATTCTTCTACAACGACATTGTTACTATTTTTTGGTGGGTTTTCGGCAACAAAACAATAACAACAACAAAACAAAAAAAAAAAACGATTTTTTTTTTTTTTTTTTTTTTTTTTTTTTGCCCCCAAAATAGGGGTGCGCCTTATACACAGGTGCGCCTTATACACGGAGATTTACGGTATACTAGCGCGGCCCTGAGCGGAGGTCAGTGTTTAGATCGCATACTGCGCGCGGAAAACCGGAAATCGTTGTGCATGATGGGATCGGGATATTTGACTCCGTACTTCGGTCTAATGAAGACGGTCGCAAACTATCCCGCTAGTTGGGAAATAGTGGGATATTTTGCATACTAGACCGAGATATCTTGGGATATTATCCCGACCAACTATCCAGCTAATTTGCTACTTCGGTCTAATGAAGACGCAAATAGCTGGATAGTTTGCGATCGGGATAGTTCAAATAGCTGGATATTTGGCAATCTCGAGATAGTGCAGACACGCCTATACTTAGCTGATTTCAGGATAAGCCTCTAATGTCATTCTGAACAAATTTAATGTTGATGTGAATCTTGTACAGAAGCATAATGTTGGTAATTTCCTTCTAGGTGTATACGGAAAAGGGTTGCAAAATGGTGCTTAGATCAACCAGCTTAATAGTGCATGTTGGCTGTTATTGTTAAGGGTTATTTCAAATTAAAGCAAGCAAAAGTACATTACACCTTAATCTAAGTCTGTGTGTTTGGCTATCTATATGCTTTGTGTACCGTATTGCAAAAGGAAGGCTTAGTGGTTACACCATTCCTGGTTCTTTGAAAATCTTCAACAACTTCTTTAAGAAGTAATCTATCTTAATGTGTTTGTCTGTGTGAATGACTTAATGCTTGAATTTCAAAAGGGGTTTACTTTTACCAGCTTAGTGCATTTTAGGGTGGTTGACATCCTCAAGATTAAAGACATAATCAGTCTTTCTTCCTCGAGGCTGATTGTGACAGAATTTTTTTTAATGGGTTCTAGCTGAGGCGTAGGAGCCCTGTTTAGCCATTTTCATCTCATGAATGCACAGTTTTTGTGTTGCTTATTTTTTGCAGGATGAAGATACAGATTGATTTTCAAATGGCAAACAACCACTGTAATAAGGCTATATAGTAATATCATTCTGTTCACTGGAGGTTTGCACAGGTGTAGGGATTTCATATTTGAAGCATTCATAACTTTCTTGTCATTGGTCTGATTTATTTCAAACTTTCGCCATTCTGTTCCCCTTTTTGTCCCCCTCTCATACAAATGAATTTATTTTAAAGGTTGGATTGCCTATGAAGAGCATCGAATGCTCACATACCGGTAAGCAGTTTATGATTGGTGTAGCCTTCAGCTTTCAAGTAGCGAATGAACATTACTGACATGACACGTACCTGTAGGTGCTAATTAGCCTTTTCATCATCCATGTTATGCCATGAGATTCAGACGGTAATTGTGCGACACATGCTTGTGCGGTCAATTTCCTACATTAACCAGTAGACCACTTTCGTAATGTAATCAAGCTTTAAAGATGAAGTTGAGTTCTGGTCATGCGATTGCATTGTGAAAGAAACGGTGTGGAATCGACCAGAAAAAGTTGATCATCTAGCATATAAGAATTTGTGTGTATTGCAAGGTTCTGGAATCATCAAAATGATAAGAAATTTGGCCAAGTCTTAGTAAAGTTACAAACACTGTACACAAAAAGATGTTTATGGGACTACACAAACACGTGGCATAAAAATCCTACCCTGGATATTTACGATGTTACATGACATATTTAGAATATGAAGGCATTTGAAGAGCCATGAATTTCAGGGAACATGTCTTATCTGATGCTCTTTCATACATTGTACTCGCATATAATAAGAATGATAACGCTCACAAATTATTTTTCACCTCTTCCCAGAACTCAACCTTCTCTTTAAATCAACTTTTAGAAATAATTTCAATCACAAATAATTGCATTTCAGAAGTGGGAATGCAAATTGCTTACATTAACTGTTGCTAGGTAGGACAAACATTGTGGCTTGTCCTACCTAGCAACATATTTGCACATTACTTGGTGGCTCACAAGAGCCTCAACTGTTTAATAAATGGAAGTGAATTTGGTAAAATATATTTAGATTACAATATACTGTACTTTAAAACTGTATTCACTATTTTGTCTTTTCAGATGAAGGAAAGGGGAAGACTTTGTGTCCTCTAAATGGATGTATGCCTTCAAGTGTTATTTTGAACAACCAAGGTGAACGGAAGAGAAACATGTTCATGGTCTATTACACAGGTGAGTATTTACTTGTAAGATTTATTCATAGTTTTTATTGCCTCATGTTAAAATGAAAATATACTTCTTTTTCTATGTCAAAAGGATATTTTATCGGTGAGAAGTCTAGAATAAAGTGAATGGATTTTGGAACAAGACACATCAGATTATCTATCTATTTTATCATCATATTGACTAGTAATATATTAATTTATTTTACTGTTTTACCTTTGAGAGCTTGTTTAAGTTTTTACAGTGTTACTTGTATGTTAGAGCTCTCCAAATCTATTAGCATGTCCAGACATAAGTAAATTTATGTGTAACTCGTATAAAGAAACGTTTTATAAGGGCTTATGGTATATTAAATGGAGCATACAGACCAGAAAAAAGTTGTATAGGGAAATATATAAAAAAAACTGATTTTTAACAGGTCAATTGACATGGCAGCTGGCCAGCTATTACCTTGTGTGTGTATGATTAGCCCCGCCCAATTGTATGACTTTCAGCTTGAGCAGGACCTTGATTCTTTAGCAAGTTTTCATTCGAGAGAAAGAGAGAGAAGGAGAGAGATGTGGAAGAGAGTGAAAGAAAGAGGTAAAAGGAGAAGTGAGTGAGAGGTTGGAGGAGGAGGAGGAGGGGGAGAGAGAGAGAGAGAGAGAGAGAGGAAAAGGGACCAGTGAATTAAACATGGAATACAATTTTATGGCCCCTCTCCCCTCCTTGAAGTAAACCGAGAGGCAGTGTAGCAGACATTGAATTACTATTAAAAAGAAAGGTGTAAACTGAATGGTGGAGACATTTGAGAGACTGGTCATCCCTCAATATATTCACAGAGAAAAGGTCTAGACATTTGAGGTCTGGTTGAAATATCAATTTTCTAATCAACACCTCAATTTCCTGATGCAATTGTGTTTTAAATTCTCTTGTCTGACTCCATTTTATACAAAAATTATAATAATGATATAATCTTGAAACATATTAGCTTCCTGTCAACATAATTCATGTTTGGCTCAGACAGAACACTCATAATATCACCACGGCAACAAAATGATAGGCTGACTTCACAAGTTAGTTCTGAGTAGATGTACATGTACATGTATATCAATTTCAGGATCTGCTGTCTAGTGATGTTTTACCACTGACCAACTAGAGCAGTCTTTTCTCAATCTTCATGCAGTGCAGATCATGTCAAAATATAAATAACAAGGAATTTGTTTCAATCAGCTCAAAGTAGAAGTAGAAATGGATATGTTGTCAATGGCATAGCTGATGATGGTATAGCTTGTGCTTGCCAGAGCTGGAGGAAACTAGCAGTGAATACAGTCATTGTGTCCGCAGGTTATCCATTCATTCCTGGCGGGGACCTTACACTTGGACTGACGTACGTACTTGTCTCCCGGTCTGACCAACTGCGGGATGCACTAGGGCTCTAATCTGATTTGACCAGACCTTGATATGAGGCAACTTTTGTTGTGAAGTGGGATTGCTTTATACATTTGTGGATAACCTGTGATTATATGTACTTGGCTAGCCCTTTATTTTGATTGTTGATATCTCTTGCTTCTGCTGTGCTTGTTCAAGTGTGCAGGAGTCAGTGTTTTTTTTCTCCTTTTGGAAAGCTGATTTGAATTGGAGATCACACTGTGCTTGTATATGTAAGTCTATTATTTAATGTTTTTAAAGGTAATTATGAGACATTGATATGGTCATAAAAATAGTACAGTGGAAACTCCTTGACATTGGAACCATTACAAACTTACCTCATTGTTTGAAGTATCTTGTTATATTTATTTTATTTATTCTATTTCTCTTTATAAGAAGTTTCCACTGTACATGTATAACAAGGTTGGCTTTGAGTCTTTTGAGAGGAAAAAAAACACATCCCTGCTTTTTTTAAATGAAAATAATAGAAATGGAAAATATTCATTTTCAGTAGCATTAATAAGGATTGTTTCTGTAATCCTAAAACCATTGTTGTTGTATTATCATTATTTATTTACTAGAATAGTGACTTTTAAAGAAATTCCATACAATTGTAATGTTAATTGTTTTTAATCACTGTATACCCTGATTTTTCAACATATTTTCCAAAAGTGAGTCCTTCAAGATTATGTGGAGGTCATTCAGACTCGTTTTTTTTCCTTGATATTAGAAGATTATTTCATGGGAAAATAGTAATTCTTTGGTAAAAGAGAATATGAGCTTAGAAAGTTAATTGCATGCATGGACTGGGTACATTGTATACAGTATAGTGGGATGTAGTTGGATTTCTTCCAAATAGTGTCAAATGAAAATGTCAAGTCGTTGGCAACAATCTTGAGATGTTCCATTATCTGAGAATGGGAAGGAGGAAAGGTGTGGGGGTGACAAGTATCATTAGGAGCATAACAAAATGAAAGAAGAATTTATTCAATATACTGTACATATGATACATGAATAAAGTGATTTGGACATTCTTGCAATTGGTGCAGCTTTTAGATTCTAATTATTGTAATTTATTTAGAGTGGATCAAATGAATTTCATTCAATCCAACTCAATTCAATTCAATTCACTTCAATTCACTTCAAGTTTCGATTTTATTCACATTACAATAAAGAACAAACTACAGTAATGTAGCTTGAAAAAGTAATTTGACACGACCAGTGGAGAAGTGTCTTTTTTTAATACAGTAAAACCTGTTTTAGTGGCCACCTCTAGCTACAAAGGCCACCTGTATATAGTGGCCAAGTATTTTGTCTCCCTTGAGAAAGAAGTGTGTGTTGTAGAACCGGTCTGTAGTGGTCACTTTTTCTGTTCCTCTTGAGTGGCCTTTATAGACAGGTCTGACTGTAAATAAATATACACTTGTAATACCTTTCAGAAGAATGGAGACATTTCACAAAGTCACTTTTTTTTTCTTCTTCATTTTATAAGTTCTTAATCTGTAAATTTATCCTTGGTTATTTCCATGTGAGTGTGTTATCTGAATGTGGTGTGTCACTTTACCAATATACCCCCCCCCCCCCCACACACACACACATTTGAAAAACTGGAGGACCCTTTATGTAGAACGCTGACAGCGGATTGAAGTTCTTGCTTGTTCCTCAAAATTGCAAGTCAATGTTTTGTCTATAAATGTTTCTCATGTTGTTTTCAAGTGAATATGATATAATACTTTTTAAGCACACTTTCAACATTAAAAAAGATATAAGACCCTATTGTAGAAGAAATTGACAGTAATATTGATTGAAATCCTTCCTTATGCCCCAAATTCCAAACCTTTGATTTGTCTGTGAATTTGATTCATGTTGTTTTCAAGTGAATAGAATACTTTTTAAGCACATTTTTCAACAATCCAAAAGATAGAAGACCCTAATACGGAAGAAGTTGACAGCAAGATGGATTGAAATCCTACCTTTTGCCCCAAATTCCAAGTCTTTGTTTGTCTGTGAATTTAATTCATGTTGTTTCAAGTGAATGTGACATGTTACTTTTATGAGCACATATTTCAACAATCCAAAAGATAGATGACCCTATTGTAGAAGAAATTGACAGTAAGATGGATTGAAATCCTTCCTTTTGCCCCAAATTCCAAGTCTTTGTTTTTTGTCTGTAAATTTAATTCATGTTGTTTTTCATGTGTCATGAGTCAGGCCAAGAGGCCTTGATGTTGAGGAAAAAATTGTAAGTATCATTCCCAGAATCTTTATATAGATGTGCCACTCACCCATTCCTTAAAGGAAACCTTACCCCAAATAATAAGTATAGGTATGCTGAAAAATGAAATGTATTCCTGTCCTTTGTCGCACAATATTCCTTCCGAAATTATACAAGAGATATAAAATTGAATAAAAAAGTGCTTTAGTTTTTTGTTATCACTGTCATGAATTTACTTTAAAGCTTATCTGCCGTAGTTTACAGGAGACTGCCCTGCAAGGTCACTGGACAGGTGGTTATCTCATCAACTCAGCTCTCAGTTAACATAAGAAAAAGAGGATCATGGGGGACCAATGGTCACCGATTAGGCATTGTTTGTTATATAGAGGGCGTAAGTAGCTACAAGTAGTGCAGTGGGCCTTTAAGAGCCTTTACTTAAGATTTCACGTTTCACTGTAAAACTATGGAATGATGTATCTGGTGTGTGAATGATATTTAATACATTGAGGCTACTTGTTTCGTTTCATGACAAAATAGATCAAAAATGCATGTACAGTAATACAGCCATTATTTGTCCAAGCACCTTGTTTAAGAAGGGAATTTTAATTCTCTAGTTCAACACTCAAGTTTATGGGGAAGAATTCATAGTCCACTGCATCATAGAAAGAGTTAATAATACTGCTTGTGATTTTAATGATGGCATATTGTTTTTAGTGATTTTGAACTTTGTCCTGTTTAAATGATAACCTAACCATTTGGGG
>JAVYIG010007580.1:0-100093 GCA_035222895.1 Strongylocentrotus droebachiensis
CTTCCCATCATACACCGGGTTTGCCGCGGCGTGAAGTCCCGTCAACGCTCCGTCGAAAGGATTTCTCATCATTCCTATAGTGTATAAAGTATCAGAAAAATTTCTGCAAAATAACCAGACAGTTTTACTTGATACGTAAGCACTATAATTTGCTGAATAACGGAAAAGAAATCATCGACTCTAAACCTAAAATTTAATTTTCCCTCTCAAAAGAAGCATCAATCCCTTGAAAAAGTAAATCCTCGGCCATTAAATTAACATGTTTATATGTTCATATTAAATGATATCACATTTTGTTCCAAAAGCAGATCGATTTACCACTATCAAATATGTATCCGTTTCATGAGCATGTATCCAGTATTTATATATTTTGTCTCCGTGTATTTCACAATTTTGTCTGCAATGACTTTTTTCTGCTCATGCTCAGACTGCAACTATGAACTGGCTTATCATCAAACATCGACGATTTGTGTTTTCTTTTTCTTTCCAGTATGGATTTTTCCAGGAGTGTAAATTGTAATTTTTAACATTTGAATGGGCCTAAAGAGTGGCATACTTAATGACTTAGTCGCCCACAGGAAGAACTTGTTACTTCGTGTGACTGGTTGGTCTTCCCTGGAGTTGAACTCTGTAGCAACGACTCCAGGATGAACAGAAAACACACTGACCTTTGACCCCGCCAATCTTCTCGCTAAAGAAAACATTTGCATAATCTTTGGAAGAAAGACAATTGAAAAAAGTTAGAAAATCAACCAAAGGAAAATTTTAATTTATTGTAATATATATGTGCGCACACGACAATGGCGAAATCCCGACATAGTTTCTAGGTAATACAATAGGCCCGGTATTGAAATTAATTTCTTGACAATCCTTGTAATCTATGTAATATATATATACACTTGCATCCATGATAATGCATCAACCCATCTCTCAAAAAATTCACGGATATTCGACAAAATTGATAGGCCCGAAATAAATTATTTTCAAGTCTCTCACAAAGTCATGTAAGTCGTTGGAGACTTGAACATAATTTATTTAGCGCCAGAATGTTGTCAAGTATGCGATTGACAATAGCTTGTATTCGTTAAAGACGAGAATGTTGTCGAATTCCAAATGAAAGCCCATTTATATATGCTCGTTTCAACAATCCATGACACTCGCCTGGTATAATTTTGTCGTGCCATAAACAGTCATCTTATCCCTCTCGTTGAAGCACTGTATATCATGAGGGTCCCATTTTGAGAACCGATGCATCAACGACGATATCAGAACGATCCGAG
The DNA here is from genome assembly GCA_035222895.1 of Strongylocentrotus droebachiensis. Lineage (NCBI taxonomy): Eukaryota > Metazoa > Echinodermata > Echinoidea > Camarodonta > Strongylocentrotidae > Strongylocentrotus > Strongylocentrotus droebachiensis. Next base: position 1,281 of record JAVYIG010007580.1, read on the forward strand.
TATCGTTACCAGTCGCCTTCAACACCGGAAGTAAATGCAGGATCAACAGGAAGTGTGACAGATAGTTGACCTGGAAGTGAATCTCGAATCCATCAGCGTTGGTTCTGTAAAGGATAATGACCTAAACAAAATACTTATCTAAAAGTGAGGATGATTATAATGATAAACATTAACATTTTCATAAACATACATGATTTGATTTGATTTGATTTTATTTGTTTGTATCATCGTTTCAAACCTATAGTTTGTCGCAAATTAAGTGGAATTGATACAATTGTTCCCACTGTATTTATGGAAGAATGAATATAATGGCGGGCATCGAGTGTACAAAGGCCTACCTCCAACACCAATACGGTAAGCATTGAACATGATGAAGCTTCCACAAGTGCTTGACAATTTGACGATACAAAATAAATAACTTTTAAAACGGAACATGCCTTTCTGTAACTTTCTTTCTCCATCGTACACACCCACAAGACATACACATACAAACTACATCTCCTTCCTCTCTTGCTCTCTCTCTCTCTCTCTCTCTCTCTCTATCTGGCTCTAGTACTCCTCCAATCTGACTTTCTTTTTCCTAGTAGTCGATTGTAACTCTCACGAATATGCTGTGCCGCGCATTGATATTGAGGAAATGCAATGGTTAGTCCCCATGAGAACCTTTTTACTCATAATGTGTTGAAAGACCTATAACAAAGATGTTACCGAAAGAACCTCTTAGGGTTCTGAAAACGGGTCTTTTACTTGGGGACCACTAAGTTCTGCTGATTTGCAAACATACTTCATTCTTATGATAATAGTAATAATAATGATAATAGTTTTGTTTACCGAGGCATGCCCGGGAAACCTCATCAGCACAAATGCTGTTATTCATTAGGGGCCTGAAATTTTACACCAGCACTTACCAGGTACCCGTTTATACCTGAGTGGAGAGTGACAAATGTCTTGCCAAAAGATCCTCCATAGCCTTGCACTACGCCAATAACAAAGGTCCAGGTAAGTCTTTATCTCACACACACCGGGCAAGTATCAGAATCACAGAAACGTAGAGCTGCAGAAGAGAGAGCAAGACGCCCTCTCACACCAAGCCTGGCGGAAATCATCGAAATCGATGGATAGCGCCAAAAAACTAAATCCAACAACAGCAACAACGATTGTATCGGGCTGGGATTCAAATACTAGACGGAATAATACATATTGATACATACCATCCGCCCCCAGCCCATTCCAGCGTTGCATAGGAGCACGTGGAGAGATATCCCTTGGCCTTGAACTCCTTAGCAAAGGTCACAGTACTTTCCAATGACCCGAGGTCAAGGGGCATGAACTCAACATCAAGATCATCGGCCTGTATAGGTAAAATTGGGGTATTAGTTTTATCATTGCATACCCTATCTCATCTTTTCTTTACGACTTTTTTTGCAATTTTGCAATTTTGTATTTAAAAAATATGTTAACAAGAAATGTGGCCACAGAATATTCAAATTTGTGTTCGTTACAATATAGCAATGGCCATATCAGAGGGGTATGAGAGAAAGTATTTCTCACCTTGATAATAATCTTGGAATCTTTCTCCGAGGACCTTTCCTGGATGTGCTCCTCTTTCATTCGTTGTATAGCCTGTCAAAGTAATGACATTTTTAAAAAGAATGACATTTTTATGATACTTTAACACGCACATAATACATAAAACATCTCCCAAAGGGCACTTCCGTTCTTTGTAATGATGTATACTTGTAATCTTTGAAATATTGTTAAACAAATTGATAGATTTAATCAATGTGTGCAGCCTGAAACAATTCATTTATTCAGTAATGAAATACTAATCATGAGTAATGACACACTAATAGTGTTTAAAAAAAACTCGTAATATCGAAGTTATCAAAGTAATCATATCAAGATTATACCTGACTCGCTTTTTCTTCTGAACGCACGCTAGAATGACCTTTGACCCGAGCTGGGCAAGAGTCTTCGCTGTCTCATACCCAATTCCTATAGGTGAGAAGTATGATTTCATCATTGAAAGAAGCAGATAAAGATGATGTGTTTTTAAACATACCACGACACGGATTTTGCTATAGCGTGAAAATGAGAAGATTTAGCTAACCTCGTCCTTAATTGTACAATAATTGATTTATATCATTTGATTAAAGAAAACAAATCATAATGTATGTAGGCTGTATTGAATATATATATATTTATTTTATGATTGTATCATTAAAAAAAAACTTCTGCATTCGTTAAATTATTTTGGAGCTTTATACTGTACCATTTCATTAAACATTACAACTTTCATACATGCGTACAATCTTTTCCCCCAGATACCCGTCGCATTTATTTTGCTACTCTGCCCTGCATGCTTTCGGCGCTTATGGTTTTTATCCGTTCTATGGTATACACGTTTTAACATCAACCTGTTATGCGAAAATGTGATTTGAAGTAATGCCTTTAACCCTTTGCTTACAGGAACCAGGTGGTCCCTGTGTTGAGCCTATGGGACCTATTACATGTAGACGGGTTAACTTACCAGTATTTGCACCTGTGACTATAATCGTCTTCCCTTTCAGTTCAATGTCGGGAAGCTGGGGCGGTGTACCAAAGCTTGCCCCCATTCTGAGGGGAAAAGTGGACACATGGACTGATAGCTATTACCAGTATCCTAAAATGATTTTCAGGGGGAAATCTTTAAAAGCAATACAAACGAACAAGTTTAGAGAAAAAACGTCAACCAATCGAGAGAGCAACCATTATATCAACAACACGAGGACATCTAGAGAGCACAATCACCGCTATGATTAGTATCATTGAAGAGTGTATTTTTCCTCCTCCAAATGATACCCCATCTGTGTAGTGCACTGCATATAGCAATACCAGTGCTTACCAATGCCTTTTGCACCTTCGCTTTTGATCCTACCACTTATTCTAATTTGCTGCTAATTCCGTGGCTGCAAAGTCATAACAAATGTGGTGTCATTTTAAAGAGGATTAAACGTATACTATTAATGATACTAAACAATTAAAGCGATACATTTTATAAGACAAGAGAGATATAATCAATCAAACTTGAGTTTCCAAACTTTTTAAAAGGGGTTTATTATAATGTTAATCTGACTTAATAGTACAGGCATGTAATGTGCAGAGTGCAAAAGTGACGATAAATACACAACGCCGCACAGTCAGCTAACGCATTCGAAGACAAGTACATACTAGCTCCTCTGCCCCCCCCCCCCCCCCCACCCCCACATACACTCCCACAAACATATCAAATATAATTGTTTTCGCTACACCTTGAATGACAGTGCGATCGAATTACGATAATACTGAAAATAATATTTAGCCTAAACCGCTTTAAATATACACTTTACATTAGACCGTTGAGATGTGTGGAAAGCGAAAGGGTAATAAATACACCTACCTTTGACCTGTAGCGTATGCCTTGTGCAGTTTGGGCTACAACGTACCTGTGTTTGTTCAACCCGGCTCAATTCACGAAGTAATCACAATAATAATATCAACGAATTTCATGGTGATTGTAGATATTGTTCGCTTGTTCAATATGAACCTTGATCGGGCTTTATCATATTTTTAGCTCTCTCTGTGTGTCTCTCTCTCTGTCGCTCTGTCTCTCTCTCCCTCTCTCTCTTGTAATTTATGTTTAGAGGGCGCCCGACCTCTAAGCGTTCAAGTATCTTTAAGTTTCTTAAGGCTCGTTCAGACATGAAGCAAAACCTCAGCTTTTTTGTAATGATGCATGTAAAGTGTAATGCACTATATATTTCTGTATCTTAACACAGCGCTCAGTGAACTGAGATACACAGGACCTTTGCTGCGTGCATTTGCCATTCATTTACAGGTTCACAACAAACGGTGTTATTGCGACATATCTGAACAAGCCTTTACTGGTCTGAATATTGCGAGAGAGAAGAGTTGCCAAATTGAAGTTTAAAGTTTGCAAAAATGTCATGGCGAACATCGAACAAATGGTAGTTCTAAATCACGACCGCAAAGACCTGCGAAAAATGAAGCCTAACAATAGCATTGTCCATTACGATATGTGCAAACATTACAATGGTGTATTACGTAATCCCAGTCATGAGTTTTGTTGTGGATTAGCATGAATAGGGGTTTCAAAATCTCACTAAATTTGATTTCACGAATGGCTTTGCCACCTTTTTTTTCTTCATTTGTCGACTGCCTATAAAAACCTTCAAATTTGCCGACAGGTTAATTTCGTTTGGGTTGAGTTAGATAATTGAAAAGTAAGGAATTGGAATTCCCTGCCCTCAGAAATTGTTGCAGCGTCATCTGTTGGAGCTTTCCGTAATCGACTGCAGACGGTCGGTGACAATTTAACGTCTAGTGGCTAGTCTTCCTCTATCATATACATGCGCTTGTAAACATTTGTAAATAAACTGTATTATAATGTTAATAGCACTCGAATGGACGTAAATTGCGGTTAACAAACGCACACGCACATAGTTTGCAAGAATCTTCAGTCAACTGAAGGAGGCAGACTTAATCAAAATAAGAAGAAGACGGGTTGTCATGGAGAATTTGACACGAATAGTGTGTATACTCGATAACTGGTGTTTCCAATCACCATGCAAGAGTGGACCTCAGTTTTGCGACCTACAGGTCAAATACGTAACTTACACACCCTCCATCGACTTCAGAAAAAAACAATCGATAAGTCCAGAATCTGGCCTATTTAATTTTGATCTCCACCACACCAACGCAATATGCGACCTTCCCCTACTTACCTGCTGCCAGCCGAAGATGACGTTCTTATTAAATCAGGACGCTAATCATTAAATTAGGCTAGGCTGGTGAGCGTATATACTTTTTCTTTACTATGAGTTTGTTTATAACGCCATCTTCGGCGGATCGAATCAAATGAAGGGAATATTATATGAAGCACCGGCCAGATTTTGGACTACCAATCCTAAGAAAAAGTTATCTTCATATATTTCCATCACCTAACGCTCTCCGAGACTGAAAAGCAAGTGATGGAGTTTCGCTGCATGCGAGTTTTGTACACAATTTAATAGTAATTTCACAAAGTCCGGTGTAATCAGGGAGGTGAGACTTAAAGTCTCACCTCCCTGGTGTAATTTAGCGACTTATCACGAGGTACAGATGGAAACTGCCGAGAATATCTATTCAAGTTGAAGGGGGTGAAAAATAGGGTCCTACTAGTCACTTTTTATTTTTTATATTTTAATCAATTCTTATTTATTTTGAAAACAATTAACATTCAAATAAAGAAGAGTGCACTTTAATAACACAAGACCGATGTTTACCAATGAGGGTATAAGTTCTTAAAGAGAAGGTTCGTTGATTTAAAAAACTAACATTAATGTCATTATTGCAAAGGTGACACTTTGATTGGCCAAGGTTATCAAAAGCCAATGCTTGGAATCATTCAAAGTAATGATTATTAACAATTACAAAACGCTTAGATACAGCCCCGACATAGCACCTGAAAAGATATCCGGTCGCTGCTGAGATATGACGTCACATGTTGAACATGATTTGCACAAGCAGACGATGTCACAATGACATCTCACACAATTTCAGTGCCTGTTTTGTCATCTTTTCTTCAGTTATTTCTCTTACCCTCAGGCGAAATGTTTAATCTATTGCCTCACTCTAAACGCCGTGCATGGTATTATTTTGATGAAAAATGCAAGGATTTAAAAAAAAAGGAATCCGTCGCTTGTAAACAAAATAAGACGCCATTGTATTTTCAGCTGCATACACCGCGGCATGTTCGGCGTTTCAAGAGGGAACAAAATGACGTCCATCCTATCATTCCGGAGGTTTTTTAATTTGAAAGTGTGGTTTCTTTGATTTTTACAAACAAAAGAATTTAGTTATCAGAATGGGGGTCATATCCCTGTTTGAATGGTTTAAAATTCCATCACATTTATATGCACCAGAATCATTATAATTTGAGAAATAAAAGCATTGCAATTATGTTCATTCTTTATGGGATGTCGTCTGCTTGGGCAGGGTTGGTTCATATTGTGACGGCATGAAAACATCGTTATTTTTCCGGCGAATCTCTCGCATATCGCAAATGCTATGGAGGTTGTTTTATTTGTGTTTTTATAAATTACCCGATATGTAGTTGACCTTAAACGTGCATGATGGCCATCTGTTAGCTTACCAGTTTCTAGTAATACGCTATTTGCCATATTTGTGATTTTCTATGAACCCGCACTTTAAGGCAGGGTAACATAGTAGTACATAACAATGTGCCTGAAAAACCCGCATACAGACATATAGTTTTTTCGGTTATATACTTAGGCACAATAGTACAGAGACGTAGAGAGAGAGAGAGAGAGAGGGGGGGGGGGGGATGAGCGTGTGGAAGAGAAAGGAAGGAGAATACGCGGAGAGAAATAGAGAGACAGAGAGAAATTAGTTTAAGAAATAGAAAGAGGTTGCGAGTGACAGTGACAGAGAGAGAGAGAGAGAGGGGGGGGGAGAGGGGGTGAGAAAGAGGAGAGAGAGGGCCTTTTAGTCCATTGCTGTAATTATAAATGGCTAATTATTCATGACGTACAGGTAAATGAGAATGTATCCAAATAATGTGGGCTGGTGTACTATTTTGACACTAACATCCATTGCCCTTTTTTAATGTGAATTATATTACTTCAATATACATTAATTTTGTCTGTATATACAATTTTCCTTCTAAATCACGCAATGCTCATTCCATTTATTTTCAAAGACTACATATTATACGCTCTTATAATTTTTTGAAAATACATTAGTTACATTTATTTCGTACGAGCTTTGTACATGAAAACCGATTGTCACTTGACATATAAAACAATAAACTAAAAGCGAATACAGTGCGAAGTCCATATTTGCCAACGAGGAATATTTTCATTCACTTGGGGAGAAAAAACACACATAAGTTGTGTGGTGTACATAATTATGTCACCTTATTAGGTTCCGCTACGTTGAGATGGTGTACGTGAACAGGATGAAATGGTACGATGCGTGCTATATAGGTATACACCGATTCGGTTTGGGGGTTTTATGTACCTGCCCGCCGGTGGCGGCGCTATAACTGGGGGGCTTCTCTATGGTGGCCCTGAAGGGACATCGCGAATAGACTAAATCGTGAACTTTTCACGATAAAGTTCACGATATCGTGAATTTTATCGCCAATTTTTCAAGACGAAATTTACGAAATTCACGATATCGTCAATTTCGTCGTGAAAAATTGGCGATAAAATTCACGATATCGTGAACTTTATCGTGAAAAGTTCACGATTTAGTCTATTCGCGATGTCCCTTCAGGGCCACCATAGAGAAGCCCCCCAGTTATAGCGCCGCCACCGGCGGGCAGGTACATAAAACCCCCAAACCGAATCGGTGTATACTACTACAGGACTATCTTAACTGACGGAGTGTAGAATATTATATTCATAAAGGATTGGTTCATTTACAGAGTGACATAACGGTTTTCAGAATACCGCCCCTAGCCTCTTGGGAGAGTTATCCGGGTCCTGACAAAAGCAAAAACCTCGTGCAATGCGATAAGCGATTCGATCTGGCAAGGATTGTTTCATTTACAGGGTGAATTGAGCATCTATCACATTTGCATCTGGTAGGTAAGCATTACCATAAATAACGCATCGTCTACTTTATCATGTGCGTATAGATCCACTACTAAAAAATATATACTCTACTGCTATTAGGAAATGTCATACTCGATCCATGACTCTCATATTCTACAAAGGATTATTGAGTTCGATTATTACTAATTAGACTGCAAAGTTTTGACTACTGGTGCAACTAAAACAATTTATCGTCAAAGATTCCAGAGATATCGCGATTTCAAAATTCAATGTCGGAGCGGAATGGGCCCCGACTCAAGAAAAGGTCATTACCTCGCACAGGGAAGTTTACAGCTGATTTGTCACAAAAAACGATTAATCAAATATAAGATAATTGCATAGTACTTTGCGAGTCAAAATATCATACAATCAGATGGTAGGCCCTACCACTTTTTACTTGCAATGTTGACGAAATCTGCTCTCAAAATTAAAACTTCCAGACCCGTGTCGGTAAGTTCATATTTTTTCGGAATGGACGCAAAAGGCTTCAAAATTTGTCGATCTTTGTCAATATTTTCATAATTTCACACCCAATCCAGTACAAAATTAAGGCTCTGGGTAATAGTTCCATCTTTCCAATGGTGGTATCAGAATTTCGCAATATTAACGATTTTCTTAGATGCCGAAGAAAGGTCACGCGCAAATAATGGTCACACCACCATACAAAGTAAATATTTTAATATTATCCAAGCTGATAAGGCGCTAAAGCAATAACGGCGATTCAATGAATAATATAGGTGAGCATTTTGCCGTATTGTGAATGAAAGGTATGGCCATAATTTACCATTTTGCGAATATCGTAATCACTAAATAACGGTCTTTTGTTTATGGAACAAAGGAAAAACATATTTATAGATATATCTATGCCGAGCAAATGAATTATGTGGGATTTTATACGTATGTTTTACTTGAACCCAGTACTGTTTTATAGAGGGTATATGTACGTTGATATAATGTACTTTTTGCTATATGGTACCATATTTTGTACGCATAATTACAAAGAAAACCTAGCAAACACGCGTCAGGGGATCAACATTTTTGGGAAGAAAAGAGGATATTTCATCAAAACATTTAAGTCTTTTCTTTCACTAGGATGCCAATTTCAGTCTTTTCACTAAAATATACATACATATTTTCAGTATGCCACCCCTGAAGATATAAAGGATCAAGTTTTCATATATTAATTTATACTAATGTAGTAATGTGAGAATGTTGCCTCCTGTGGCTGGACCTGGGTTTGGTGCAGGCTATTGTTCAGTGTGCACTCAGGCCTTTCTTGCAATTGCTTGAGTGCACGCTGGACAATGACCTGGGCTTGGGTTCGGTTGCAGGAGGTGACAGCTTTCACATTACTGGAGAAGACATTACTGCAGAGAAGTCACAAGTGGTTCGTTGCATGTGAGTTAATCATTCGATTATCCTTATAAACGTAATATATCACAGGCAGTGCTAGATAATGGCCTTTTGTTTATGGAACGAAGGAAAAACATATTTAAAGATATATCTATGCCGAGCAAATGAATTATGTGGGATTTTATACGTATGTTTTACTTGAACCCAGTACTGTTTTATAGAGAGTATATGTACGTGAATATAATGTACTTTTTGCTATATGGTATCATATTTTGCACGCATAATTACAAAGAACCTAGCAAACACGCGTCAGGGGATCACATTTTTGGGGAAGAAAAGAGGATATTTCATCAAAACATCTTTTCTCTCACTAGGATACCAATTTCAGTCTTGTCTTTAAACTATGAATAAAATATGTTCAGTATGCCCCCGCCCTGAAAATATAGAGGATCAAGTTGTCTAAACTATGAATAAAATATGTTCAGTATGCCCCCGCCCTGAAAATATAGAGGATCAAGTTGTCATACTTAAATTTGTACTTACAAAATATTTCCTATAATGAAATGAAATTATGACTTCTGTTTTGCTTATCACCAGAATCTATTAAATGGCAATGGACTTTAGATGGCACCAGTTAACGCCTTATCATTTATTGGTAACGGCTTTGGTTGGGCTAGTGGCTGCGTGGTTTGTGAAGCACCTGATGAGGCTACCTAAGAACCTTCCACCCGGGCCGACGGGACTACCTCTCCTTGGGGTCATCTCTAAATTTATCGGGTAAATGAACACATCAGTCACACCGACGATACCGAAAACGAATTGAACCCCCAACATATTATGTTAGAATGCCACGCATAATCATGTGTGGGATTTAAGTGCAGGGTTTGTACACATATTGCTCCGATTGTCTCATTTTCGCTCGCGTGAACATTGCCAGCACAAACCACTGACCTCTGCCTCCTGAACGGATCATCGCCCATTCCATTCACTATACGTTACGTACTATAAAGGCTGTATTGTCTGACCGTTCATGAATATTCATGTTTTTGCTAAACTCGGCAAAATGTTTGCTTTTACTAAATGGAAAAATTACGGTGGGGGGTTGGATGAAATGGACATAATGAAATAGGCAGAAGTGATCTATGATAATTCATGCTTTTTATGTTTCGTGTGCTCGACCTATAATCTTCAAATCGCTTGGTAAACTGAGTCAGAAGTTAGACTTGTTTCACATGTGTATTATAGGCAATGACGAGCTTGCAACCTATTTTGAAAAATTACGGTGGGTGAACTTTCAAAAGTCAATGAGACATGAGGGCTCCAATGAAAGAGCTAGTGATAACGTACGTCGGGGTGGATGTGCTTTTCGTTTAAACAAAAAATGAATTTTTAACGATTTTTTAAAAAAACGTCCATAGGCTAACATGTTAGGCTGCCGACTCAGATCATGCTCTGACGATAGGGGGCGTTGTGAAATGAGACCAACCGGAGCCATATGAAAGTGCTTTTAATGGCACAGTGTTTTATCTTGTGCAGATGCTTTATCCCGGATGACCAACAATCGATCGGTTTGGTTTCCTGATTTAACATGAATCTATCAGTTTGGAGTCGGCTTCTCGGTGTGACTGTGATATAAAAATAAAACTGTATTAATGCCCAACTGTACTACTAAGCTACTTGCGCCTTCTATATAACAAACAACGCATAATCGTTGACCATTGGTCCCCCTTTTATTATGTTAATTGAGAGCTGATTTGATGAGATAACTACCTGTCAGTAACCATGCAGGAAGGTCTAATCCCTCCTGGACAAATTAGTGCAGGAGGCTTTAAAGAGAAAATTCGCGTACGGGTCCATCTATCCAGCATATTTGACCTCATAGGGCAGCCAACAAGTAAATCACTGTCCGTTCTGTGAGAGAGGACTTGCATCTGAGATATCTTAGACATAAACTCACATTTTCAGACACCTTTCTGCTCAATTATGAGGTCACATTGACGCCTCACTTTGCGACAATGGGATTATTCAGGCAAGTCGCTGCTCGCAATGAGGGGACGGTGGCCTTAAAAATATGTATTTCCCGGAGAAGGGGTGGGAGATGATTCCATTTCATCGTTCGCCTAATTTAATTACCCATTATTCCTTATCATTATTTGAGGGGTCCACAATTTGTACAAGCAATGCTTTTTAGCGGACCCCTCAGTTTACAGTATGTATTTCTTAATTTCTATAACTGATTATAATTGATTTGTTATGTTTTGACAGAAACAGAGATACAAATTGAATTGAATTACATGCAACCAGAGCCATCTATACACAGAGTTTGGCCAACTTGGTTTCACTGGGTTATAACATTCTCTTGTTTTGTGCTTTCCCAACAAGGCAGTAGTCGCAGTGTTGTGTCCAACTCGAACCGGGTTGGCCAAACTCTGTGTATGGATGGCTCTGCACGCAACCATGTTCAGGCCTATTTCGTTCTAAATATATATTTTTCTGTAGCACTTCGGACCCTCTTGCTCTGCTCTCGGAGTGGGCCGACAAGTACGGTGAGATCACGTCCTTCAAATTCGGTCCACAGTTGGTGGTGCTCCTGAACTCTTATGACGTGGTCGCGGAGGCTTTCCGTCACCCCGATCTCCAGGGCAAACCCAGGAGCCGCATGACAGAAGAAGCCTCTGGGTTCGGACCTAATGGTAAGAACTTGACTTTTGATAGTGTGTCGTGGACGAGTGGATACGTCGCCGGACTGTCGATCACAAGGTCCGCGGTTCTAGTCCCACCGCGGCACTAATGTCCTTTGGCAAGACATCGATCTTCATTTGCCACACTCCACCCAGGTGAAGTAAATGGGGACCGGTAGAAAGGAATTCCTTGAATGCCGTGAGTACCGTAATCGGTAGCCTGGCAGAGCCGGGGTAATATTGGAGCGCTTTGAGCACCTTCCAGGGTGGATATGTGCGCTATATAAATATCCGATATTATTAGTATTATTTCCTTTCGATTGCATTTGAGTGCATTGCGGAAGTGACCTATTGGTATCTCATATTATTATGTTAATGTTCTTTTTAAATTGTCCTTGTAATTCATGTTCATTTCAGTTTTTAACTGCCAGACACGAAGACGAATGCATCATGAACATCGCAAACATTGCGTTACCGGTTGGTGTTGTTGGTATTAGTTTTATGGCAAACATTCAGTACTGAATATATACGCCATATCTTCAGTAATATAAACAATCAGTTATCAGTAATAAAAACTGAAATGATGAATTGTAATAATATAATTAAATAGTTTGTGGACTATTTGCCTTCAATTGCTTGATTAATGTCTGTTAATAATAATTTTCCAAATAATAATCTCACGTCTTCGGTAATTCGGTACAACAGCAGGTCTGCTGATTGGGGCTGGACAATCTTGGAAGGAGCAGCGCAAGTTCACCCTCTCAGTCTTCCGTAGCCTCGGGGTTGGCAAGAAGAGCTACGAAGACACCGTCGCAGCAGAGATGGCCCAGCTAGGGAGGGCTATCAAAGAGACGAAAGGGTCCCCTTTTGACCCAAACATTCTCGTTGGACAAGCAGTAGCCAACGTCATCTGCACTGTCATTTTCGGGACTCAGTACAAGTACGACGATTCAGAGTTCCAACACGTATGTCTAAGACCTCATTACTCTTATTAGTACACTATTTCAAAGAAGAGTTTGAAAACAATTGTTCCAAATATGCCTAGACATTACAATCCAGTAGTAACTCTTTAGAGTTGTTACTTTAACTTTGGCATTGACATTTACAAGAGATTCACTATCCCGACAGGCCAGGAGGCAAACAAAACAAAGAAATACATAAGGAAATAAAGTATATTTTCTAAAGAAAATGGCGGTCTTCTCTGTTGTTCGTTTCGTGGACCGTCAGCGTAGTTGGTGTTCGATCTAGTGGGACAATTAGTTCTAGATAAAAATGGATTCGTGATATTCTTGCACTTATGATTGATTTAATCATTGATCTTCCGTTTACAATCCTGACTGATTTTCATCCCAATGTTTGGTTTTAAGCTTCTTTACTTGATGAACTTCAACATGAGTCGATCGGGAGCAGGAGGCTGTTTTTTTTTATTCCAATACCAGGCATTTCAAAGGTTCCCTTCGGAGTCATCAAGGCTATGATGACGAATGCTAAGGAATTTTATGCTTTCATCGATGACCATATTGAAGCTCACCAAAAGAATGGAGGGCCCGATATCCCCAAAGATTTCATCGACCAGTACTTGATTAAGTTGAGAGAAATGAAGGTAAGTATTTCAATGGACGCATCTGTAAACGTTCTCCGGACGTTTTGCGAATGTATTGAAAATGTTGTGTGTTTGCTGAGTTAATGTTACAATTTTGTGATTAAGGAAAATAAACTCCAAGATCTTCCGCATAGATCTTTATCAGGATTACGAATATGTCTTGGAATGCTTTAATTCTAGTTTGTTATGTTTCATTAAAGCATTTATTAGGACAATTCCATCCTAACATATAGATGGAAAAAGTCAAGGGCGCAGATTGGTAAAATTTGAACGAAAAGAGTCTGACAAACAGCGATGAATTTCTGGATTAAAATGCATTACAATGGGTATATGCTTAATACGGGCACCGCTCTCCTTGATTGCTATTTGAGGTCTAAGATAATGTAGAACCCTTGGGATGTGCCCATGTAAAGTGTCTACGAATGCAGGGAGTTCAATTTTTTTCTCGAAGAAAGAGCGAAATATGCCGGAAAATTTCTGACACTGAAACCAGCAGAATTAAAGAAATAAAAGAGGAAGAGAGAGAGAGAGAGAGAAAGGGGGGGGGGGGGAGGATTGGGAGGTACCAACACCTCGAATGAGGTGACAAGAGCGTAATCTTTGAGCTGTGTCCAAAAGGTAGTTCACTAGGGTTGGGCAGGAGGGGGGGGGGGGGGGGGGCTGTACGGATATACCCCCAACCCTGCAACCATCAGTTTAAAAAAAAAACCATACAAGAAATGCCTTTGATGTAAATATTAAAGTAACAGATAATTTACATGTATGAGAGCATCGTGTTTAAACTCACCAGGGAACTGAATCTTCATTCAGCCACCTTAGTCTTAAAGCCGTCATTTCTGACCTCTTCTTCGCGGGAATGGAGACGACCACCACCACGCTCAAGTGGTTTATCCTCTACATGATGGCCTACCCCGAGGTCCAGTCACGTGTCCAGGCCGAGATGGATCAGGCGGTCGGAAGAGAGCGGTTACCAGGGTTGGACGATCGAGAGAATCTTCCTTACACGTGTGCTGTGCTTATGGAGGTCAGTGGCGTATTGACTGTCTTTTGGAGAAATCCACAAAATGAATATCGTAGGGCGTTGGCGAATATATTAATCGTGTGTGTTGCACTGAATGTTTTCAGATTATAGAATTCGCAAAATGATAAAATGAAACATATTCATATCTAAATTTACCAATATAGATTGTCAGTGACGGATGCACGTCTATGATCTAAAAAATGCCACCGATTTTCCAACGTGATAGTTAGATTAAAAGTTCATGAATATACGCCAATGAATAATTTTTCTATTGATGTCGTATTTCTGTGAAGGCCCAGCGCAAGGGGGCTGTGGTTGCAATGGGGGTGCCTCACATGGCTGATGCTGACGTCACAATCAAAGGCTACACCATACCAAAGGGCACTATCATCTTCCCTAACATCTTAAATGTGTTGAACAACAAGAACTTCTGGGACGATTATGACGCTTTCACACCTGAGAGGTTTCTGAGTGATGATGGGAAGTTGATCAAGAGAGAAGAGCTAATATTTTTCAGTACTGGTAAGCTCAATGGGTGGACTCCCGAAAGCGGACTAACTTTAGTCCATGGTTTAATCCTCCGACTAAGTATGGAATGCCAAGTGCCCATATGAATATATTTTTGAACAATTTGATATGTCCCTAAATTACTATGATAACATAATAATATCCTAGTTATATAGTTGTTTATTACATTTTATTTTAATTTAGTGACAGATTAAAATTATTCAAAAACATATTCATATGGACACTTCATTCCATACCTGGCCGGTGGATTCAACCACGGACTAAAGTTAGTCCGCTTTCGAGAATACCACCCAATATCTTTTATAATGGGCCTAATTATTAACATGTCATTGTGTGTAATCGGAAATGTTTGAATAAAAGTACTATATGCATATACAGGACGTTGGAGGTGCTGGGTGTTGTATAATGTGTACATCTTCTATAATTACATTTGGGCTGCGAGATGGTGTTTATTTCATTTTCTTATATGTACCTTGAATTATTTTTTGTTCAAATAATGATCACTATTAACAAGTGACAGCATTGATTCTTGTTCGCTCGCCAACTTTTTCGAAACTGGAGATTTCATATTCCGGCCAGAAATTCGGGGCCATGTCGACATTACGCCCTCTACGTCTTCATGGAAAGTAAAACTACATTTTCTTCAATTTTGAACCGATGATCGTCACGATAATTTCCTTTTACCTTATTGATAACCCTTAGCTAATTTTGTTAATGCATTCCTATCTCATTCCTGCCCACTGTTATACAATTTCCACACAACTGCGCCAGGAGTGTCATTTTTGACAGACATTGTGCATTGTAAATGTTAACTATTATTATTGTTATTATTATTTCTAAAATTCTATTTTGTAATTTTTTTCAGGTCGCCGTGTTTGTCTCGGAGAGCAACTAGCCCGGATGGAGACGTTTCTTGGTTTTACCAGCCTCCTTCACAGATTCACGTTCAAGAAGCCAGACAACTCACCACCATTGTCCTTTAAGGCAGTCCTGGGAGGCACAAGAAGTAGCTTACCGTACCTCACCTGCGCTATCCCAAGGGATTCCACTGAAAATATGGCTTGATTGATTTGTATTAGTTTGCAGGCACAAACCCTGGTCAGTCGTAAAAGAGAGTATGCACTATACGACTACCATAGCCCATATACTACAGCTGCTCCTGACACCTATATTGATACAACCAGTAGGAAGCTGGGCTAGGCTTCTCTCAAGGCACAATGATTTGTTGATGAAGTGTCAAATTAGGGTCTGTGCTTGCAGACTAGATTTGTATTGCTTAATTTTTTTTCTTAAAGCCCCACTTGTAGCTACTTGCTCCCTCTATATAGAAAACAATGCCTAAGCGGTGACCATTGGGCCCCATGATACTCTTTAAAAAAAATGTTAATTGAGAGTTGAGTTGATGAGCTAAGTGGTCTAATCCCTCCTGGCCAAACTAGACAGACGGCCCGTTAAAGTACAAAAGGCCGGTATGCGTTCCAAACGGTGAAACTTAATTAGTGGTATTTTGTTTTTGAGGATCATCGCTTCCTTCGAGAAAAGTGTTTGACCTTTCGCTGGGATCATTTTTCTTCTAACTGATAGTTCCACCAATCCGAGGAATCCATCACAAGGGATTCTCAAAGGGACCCACGGCGTGAAGTCCTTTAAGAGGGACTGTGAACATAGTTGATCTAATTAAAGAAAAACTTGAGTTCTGGTTAAAACAAAAATTCTCACAGGATCAAACGAAACTTATATTGAATGTTGAAGATTACAAATAAATGTAATTTGACAAACAATTTTCAATTGGTAGAAAACGTTTACTGGCTGAGTAATGAGCATAGAAAGATACGGAAATCAAGGTAACAGTAGGCACGACACCATGTGTGTAGTCTCATATACATATTTCTGTGTACAGTGCTTGTTATTTTTACCAAGACTGGGCCAAATTTATTATGATGTTGATGACTCCAGAACTTTGCAGTACACACCAATACTCACATGCTACATGATCAACTTTTTCTGATCCATTCCACACCTTTTCTTTCACAATGCAATCGCATGACCAGAACTCAACTTTATCTTTAACTTTGTAATATAAGTTAAATCTTGAAATATAACACACCTCTGAAATCAGAACGGAAATCACATTTGAAAAGAGCAACCTAACATTATTTTGTATCAATATATCTATTCGATTTCAGTGTTTGTATAAATTAAGAAGACGCAAATAAAAGACACTATGTCCCTTTTGCAGCCACCATCAATTATTTATGTAGACTTTTGCAGGAATTATGAATATGTCATGTATATCCTATCTGTGAAATTTAAACGTTAGCAGTGTCTTAATATTCAAATTATGCAAGGAAACCCGTTTAATTGTTAGACTTCACTGTCAGACACTATTGAGTGACTGACTGGCCTTTTTTCTTCTTTGGTAATAGCATACATAAAATGAGCTGTAAAGGGTACATGAGCATTTGTCTATATCAATAACCCACTTCCTGTAATGGCCAAAATGAATCTGATTGAATCTTTGCGCAGCACAAAACGTGCGACCATTCGGCACAATGGTCTGAAAATCAGACTGTTACTTACTGACTTGGTCAAAGCACTGAAATTGAATATATATATATATATATATTAAATTTCAGTGTTTGGACGATCGAGGCTTACTACGATCCTAATTAATTGCTAATAGTTTCGTATGTTAAATCAGAGAGTAGTTCAGTGCACGTACTCAAAGTCTAATGATATATTATACACAAAATATTGTATACTTTATATTACTGTCTAGTCCAGAATCTGGCATATTTAATTTTGATCCCCACCACACCAACGCTACATCCCCCTACTTACTTGCTACCAGCCGAGGCTGGGCTGGTGGCGCATATTTGTTTTACACAACTGTTTAGCCATTTTCGCGAAAAAGTTCCAAGAAGTGCTCTGGTGAAAGAGTCTAAGTCGTCAGCGCACTATGTGCAAGCACGTACATCCAGGGAAGGGAAAATGATTGAAAGGGAAAAACAAGGATAGTGGAGAGGATATGGAGAAGGAAAAACAAGGAAATACATAAGGAAAGAGAAGAGGATAAGTCAAAGGAAGAACATAGAAATACATAATTGAAGAGCTAAGAGGATCATAGACTAAGGAAAAGCGGGGAAATACGTAAAAAGGGAGAAAGGAAATCTATCAGATTTAAAAAAAAGAAATAGATGACGAAGGAGAAAAGGATAGATTGAAGGAGAAACAAAGAAATACATAAAACAAAAGAGAAGAGGTTAGAATGAGGGAGAACAAAAGAATTACATAACGAAGGAGAACTGGGGGATAGATTGTGGAAAAACAAAGAAATATATAACGGAGGAGAAAAAGGATCATCATCATCAACTTCAGGTGGCGCTGTAAAGCGCTGCTGTGGTCTTCACGAGAGCACGCCATGCAACTATTTCACCTGCCATTTGTGTTGCACCTTTCATTCCTTGTCCAGACACTTTCTTGATATCATCAGTCCAAGATATTGGTGGACGACCTCTACCCCGTTTTCCTTCGACTGCTCCTTGCAGTATTTGCTTCTCAATACCTTCAGATCTCCTAACAATGTGCCCAAAATAGTTAAGTTTTCTTTCCATGATTCCCTTTCTGATGGTCAAGTCTGTTCCAATCTTTTCCAGGACCCACACATTTGTCTTTTTATCTTTCCATGACATCTGCAACAGCCTCCTGTAGCACCACATTTCAAAGGCATCATCTCTCTTTCTGTCATTCTTTGTCATGGCCCAGGACTCACTTCCGTAAGTAGCAATAGAGAAAGAAGTTGCCCCGGGGAAGTTGCTTGAAGCAGACGAACCTTCAGACTGAGAGATAGGCCTCGGCTCTTCCAGATGTGAGACATATTCTGTACTGTTGATCTTGCCATTGCCATCCTTCGTCTTATCTCTGTGGTGCTCTCTCCTTTGTTAGTGATAATTGAACCCAAGTACTCAAACCGATTTACTACTTCAATCGTATTTCCAGCTACGGTGAATTCAGTGTTATCACAATCTCTATCGACAACCATTATTTTTGTCTTTTTGGTGTTTAGAAGAAGGTCTTTCTCTTGACTTGCCTGTTTCGATGCGATTCAATAAATCCATCAGCTCCTCTCTGCTGCTGCAAACGAGAGTGGTGTCATCAGCATACCTTAGGTTCGTGATCTTTTTACCTCCAAACTTAACTCCCCCCTTGAATCCTTCCAGAGCTTTTCTCATAATGTCCTCAGAGTAAATATTAAAAAGGTTAGGAGACAGTATACAGCCTTGACGTACTCCCCTGCCAAAAAAAAAAGGATAGATTGAAGAAAAAAAAGAAATACATGACAAAAGAAAAGAGGATATATTGAAGGAGAACACAGAAATACATAATGAAAGAGAAGAGAGGATAGATTTTAATGCTAGACTCTGTCTCTAGTCGTTTGCACAGTATATTTGACTGAAGTGGCTAAACAGTTGTGTAAACAAAATATGCGCGGGCTGGTGAGCGTAAAATTGAGTTTGTTGATAGCGCCATCTTCGGCGGCTTGAATCAAGACGTGTGTAGGGAATATAAAGAACCGGGCAGATTCTGGACTAATTACTGTCTAGCTTTGTAGGTAGCCTCGAATAAACAATCAAGAGCTCTGTTCTGTTGGCTCCCCACATTTTACATTGTTCTAACTAGCCTGTTATATAAGTTTCAAGTTTCAAGTTTCAAGTTTATTTATCTTTCTTTCATAACACACATTATAAATATGACATGAATATAAAGGAGTGAACAGAATATGGCGTTACAATAGAAAGATGAGGTGACCTTGGTTGAAAGCAAGGCTTGTGGATTTAAGGTCCCTCATGAGTAGTTCAAGAGTATGTCCTAAAAGAACAAACTCGTCAAATAAAAAAAAAAATTGCGTACATTTAAATGCTTACAAAACTAAACTAACTAAACAACTGAGAAAATATTAAACATAAATAAGTACAATAAAATCTACTGACTACTAAAAAATGGCTATAAACAACAGGAACAGGAATATACTACGAGCAACAGGACTGAAACACAGACAAAAACTAAACAAGACAGACAGATGAATAGATGTGAGAAACGGGAGTAGAATAATGCTGACCT
Source organism: Strongylocentrotus droebachiensis (assembly GCA_035222895.1). Taxonomy (NCBI): domain Eukaryota; kingdom Metazoa; phylum Echinodermata; class Echinoidea; order Camarodonta; family Strongylocentrotidae; genus Strongylocentrotus; species Strongylocentrotus droebachiensis. Next base: position 21,225 of record JAVYIG010007580.1, read on the forward strand.
ATATAGCAAATAGTTTTCTTAAATATTGATCACAACTATAAATCTAGACGATATCGACTCAAATACAGTAACTTCAGTTTGCGCTTAAATACATAAATACTGACCGATTGCGCTATTCTTGGTTCAAGGGAATTCCAAAACCTAGGTCCAGTGGACCCCAAAGTAGTAAGGGCAAATTGCGTTCTAACAAGAGGTAAGTGATATGCTTGCGCCTGTCGTGTGGAATAACTATGAACTTGGTTATTTTTCTTAAATATTCCAGCCAAGGCTACTGGCAGTAGACCTGCATTCAATTCATACATTAGAGCTCCTAGTTGTACATGATAAATATCTTCAACTTTCAAAACACCACTATTAAAAAAAAGAACATCTGTATGCGCAAGATAGTGAGTATTACAAACAATTCGTATTACTCTTTTCTGTACCAGTAGTAATTTATCCATTTGAGATTTGAATGAGTTGCCCCAAGCTAGCACACCATAGTGCAAATATGGCAAAATCAAAGTTGCGTACAACATAATAAAATATTCATTGGGAACACAGATTTCAATTTATAAATTACACCAGTATTTCTTGACAATAATTTACAAAGTTTACTAATATGGTACTTCCAATTTAAATGTTCATCAATATGCAAGCCAAGAAATTTAAATGTAGATACCCTTTCAATCTCAACACCATTAAACATTACATTGCCAGGCAATATACTCAGGGAATTACTAAAGAGCATATAATTAGTTTTTTTAAGATTTAAAGACAACTTGTTTGCTTGAATCCACAAAGTCGCATTAGTCAACTCGGAGTTTACAGTCTGCAAAAGAGTTTGTGGATTTCTGTGAGAGAAAAATACACTTGAGTCATCTGCAAATAAAATGAATGATAACATCTTTGCGGAAAGTTGAAAATCGTATATACAAAGTTCGAAATTTCGTACTTATTTTCCGTACATTATATTTGATTTCAAATCTTTAATTGTTTTTTTCTTGTGTGAAATCTATTCTTATAATGATATACGCCTGTATAAAAAAAGAAAATAATATAAACTGTTTTTCTATGTAACATGTGGAATAAATATAACTTCAAAACTTCAAACTTCAATTGAATGGATCCATAACATACGACCAGCTGTGTGCTCTCTTTCTTTCACTATTTTTTTTTCTCAACATCTCTATGAATCACTCTCATAATTTTACATAATTATACAATATGGCATAATATCTAAAGATTTTCTGAATGCTATAGGACCTATAACATATAAATAAAGACGGATAAATATACAGAGACAGTAAAGAGAGAGTAGGAGAGAGAGAGAGTGAGAGAGGGGGTAGGGACACACAGAAAGGAGAGAAAAGAGTAAGAGAGGGATAAGGACGGAGAGGAAGAGAGAGGCACAGAGAGAGAGAGAGAGAATGGGTAGAGACAGACAGAGAGGAGAGAAAAGAGGAAGAAGAACGGAGAGGAAGAAAGAGAGACAAAACAGAGGGGTTGGGACAGAGAGCAGATATCAGAGAAAGAGAGAGAGAAGGATGGAGAGGATGATAGAGGGAGAGAGATGTTAGGGACAGACAGAGAGCAGAGTGAAGAGAGCAGAGAAAGAGAGGGAAAAAGATAAAGAGGATGAGAGAGGGAGAGAGAGAGAGAGGTTAGGGACAGACAGAGAGCAGAGGGCAGAGAAAGAGAGAGAGAAGGATGGAGAGGATGATAGAGGGAGAGAGATGTTAGGGACAGAGAAAATGAGGGAGAGGGATGGAGAGGAAGAGAGAGGGAGAGAGAAATAAGGAAAGACTAAGAGAGACGGAGAAACTTTCAGTAGGTGATGTTGTGCTTTCCTCCTCCACTGGTTTAACGCTGCTATAGAGCCGGGAGAATTACACCTTTCCAACCGTCACTGCTTTTCTTATGATTAACGTGAGTAAAGTACGTACTAACGACCTTTGAATTTCATTTTTTTTTAAATGTCATGTTTATCATACATGTATATCACCTCTACGTTGCTGAATCGCTAATCACTTTTATTTCCATATACACTCAATAACAAACATGTGGACTATTTTAATTAAGAATGTTAAATATATATTTAAGATAATATTTTCGTTCATATACAAAATGAAATGTAAATTAACCCTCTTAAGGATGATATTGTATTGGAATCATACCATTCCCGCAAAGATGAGCATAGTTAGTTACCAGTAAATGAATAACTGATAGAAAATTGCAAAAATATGTCTCCTATAGCCATTCAAATGTTGATGAGTAATTCCATCTTGTAGAGTCAATTAAAAAAATGAAAAAGAATCACGAGAAAAAAGAAAGGAGATTGAGGCATATACTTGCTTGTAAAAACCATGCAGTTCTGAGACTGCAGTTAACATCCAGTGCTCTCATTGTTGCTCCTTCTTTGTTGAAAAGAATATCGTATACATGCTCTACTTTTGATTTTCTTTTCTTCAACGAATGTGCACATCCAATCGTGAAAGTTCGAAACTTGATCTTAACTGACGATAAGAATATATATCTTATTGACAGTTTGCATTAAAATAATTATCGAGAAAGAGTGACCACCTTCTTTTTTTCCTAAATACATTATGTTGGGATAGTATTTTTTGTATGTGTCGTATGCATTTTGCTTTTATTTGTTGAAATTTGGTACAATAGGACTTTACAGCTGTAAGACAGATTTTGAATAAATTTACCAAAAAATCCAATATTTTATTATTTCACCTCTCGATCTCAAATATATCATGATCAAGTGGAAAGTTTGTTGTTAGGTATGACTCACCAGACCCCCCCCCCTCCCCCCCCCCGCGCATCAGCATATTAAACTTGCACATACCTATATCCTCACACCCATGCATCCTCAGACAGACTGATTTTCTTGTAAAGCCCCATTGCACTACTTGTAGCTACTTGCACCCTCTATAACAAACAATGCCTAATTGGTGACCATTGGTCCCTCATGATCCTCTTTTTCTTATGTTAATTGCCCCTATCTTACTCAGCTTTTTAATTTGTGTAGTTAATTGTTTTTCATCATATACTCATATACACATAGTCTGATCAGGAAGCTGTAATGAATGGAGACTCCGTCTCGAAAGAATTTCCCGAGGAAAATATATTCAAGATTAAGTTGGCTTAACAAAAAGAACTGTAACCCTCTCCAGCCATCAAATTCATCTACAGCTGTCCTTATCAATGCACAGTTTCCCTCTAGTATTCCAAATATTACGAAATGTTACGCAACGCCGTCTGCTTCCCGAAGTTCTCTATTCACTCGGTCGTAAAAATATGCAGGCATCGAGCTTTGAAGACATGCGTGGCACCGACAAATTAGGTCATGTTCAGTGAAGATGTATTTAGCTATAACATATAAAATACAGAATTCCCGACATATGACCAATGAAACTTTATTTTGGTTATCAAGTGTTTTTTTCGTGCTGGGATAGCTCTACTGAAGACGAAACCATTTCAACCAGCAAAATCGACCAAAGAAATCGTGAGTTGGAGCGAATGTAAGGTTTTCATCATCAGGATTTTCTCATCTAATTATTGACATTTTCCGAAAATTTCCGAAATTTGTATATAGCTAGGAAGGTAGTCCAAAGGTTTATCTCCCTAAAGAACTAAATGAAATTGTGTTATATGTTTGCGCATTTGTTGGACGATGGTTAGAAGTTGTGAATTCATCACCACTTTTCACCCCAAGTACGGGCCGGCAACGCATAAGCCGCCGTGCTCGCTGGCCTGGGCTGTTGGTGGAACGGGAGGACTTAGAGCCACTAGGGAGCTGTATGGTCTCGGAGAGGGATTAAGGGGATTACGGTAGGGGAAACAAAAGACACGCGGTGCCACGGATGGCTTCAAAGGGACCTCTTGGACGGGATCTCCATTCATTACAGCTTCCTGGTCTGATTGTCCTGTTTCTCTCTCACCTTTTTGTCTTGTCTCTCCCTTTTTCTCGCTCTATCTCTCTTTCTCTCTCTCTCTCTCTCCTTCTCTCCCTCTTTCTCATTGTGTCTCTCCTCCATATTTATTGTATTACTATGATATATCTATAGATTTGTAAGACAGTTAATTTTTGTGATTCTACTTATTAAGCTCCATGCAATTTTTAATAAATACCATTTCGATTCGATTCAAATCAATAAATGAACAAAAGAATATTTACTAATTTGTGACAAAAACAAATGAAATATCACACATGAATAACACTTATATTACATTCCATTACATGCATGTTATTGTTATATGCGTGTTATATTTATCAAATTCTTTCAATATAATAATTAGAAGACCAATTCGCCATTGACAGACACACACACACACACACACCATTTTAATTGCATTTTGAGCTCTATGTACATGTACAACTTGAACAAAAACTAATGCACATTACACAACACATATGGCAATGGTGGGAAAGTATACATCAAAGGAATGTTGCGCGTACAAGAAGGTTGCGCATACAAGCATGTATCACATTTGGGGTCAAATGAAGTGCGATGGAAATAACCAAGATTGGAATGTAAACACACAAACACAATACAATCATCAAACAAAATAATCATCAAACAAAATAATAATCAAACAAAACAATCAGTAAACAAAACAGTCATCAAACAAACTCTAATAATCATCAAACAAAACAATCATCATGAAACAATACAATCATCGAACAAAATAATCGTCAAACAAATCAATCATTAAACAAACTTTAATAATTATCAAACAAAATAATTTTCAAACAAAAAATTCATCCAACAAAATAATCATTAATTTTTTTTTGATAATCATCAAACAAAACAATCATCAAACAGAACGATCATCAAACAAAACAATCACCAAGTTCAGTCATCAAACAAAACAGTCATCAAACAAAACAATGATCAAACATAACAATCATCATGAAACAATAGAATCATCCAACATAGTAATCATCAAACACAACACTTTGAGAATTCGACCGTATCCTACACAACTCTCAAAAATTCATAATTTTGTATTTTGTTCTCAGTATATTCGTTCAAACTTTTCCCAATCTGCTTCTCTGATTTGTCTTCTTAGTTTTAGAACTGTTTGCTATTAGGTTAAAAAATGACTGTTAATTGGTTACTCACCTACCTACTATCCTCACCCCTCCAACTGTTTACGTCTTCGATGCCGGCTTCGATGTCATCGTCAAAATAAGAATCATTTGCCTTCCTCCTCACAGGGACTAGATTCGTTTCACTTTCCATTGATCTAGTAGTAGTACATTATCATCCAAGTGCGCGCGCGTGTAAAGCTAGCCGTGACCGGTCCGTAACTTGTTAATTTGTTCATCTCGGGATCTCGGACTACTGGCGCGGCCTGTCTCCGTTATTGATGCCTCCCCCAGTATAATGTCGGAATACAGCTCGAACGGTGGAAAGGATTTTAATCAAAGGATATAGTTTAGAGATACACGTACAATGTTCATTGTCTTTAAAAGCAGCAACCATTCAAGTTCAAGAGTTTCGATGTTTAATACATTGCCAACTTTTAAAACTTCAAACGTGTGACCATGTGATGCGGCAGGAAAGACCGTGCACTCCCCGCTTGTCCAGCCCCATCGTTCCGGCGTTGCGGAGGATCAATTATCCGCTCAAAGTTGGTGGTTTCTGAATGAGCGCATCGCAATATCTTGAAAGTGATACAGCTACAGTGAAGGGCATCGCGTCATTTGGGAATCTGGATCATAACACAGTTTTGGATTATTATTGGGATTATCATACAACGTCGAACATGGTGAGATTTGTTTGATTTATATTGTTGTAACAACATAGCCTACCTCAATGTGCAATTGTGCATATTATTGTAGCATAAGATTTTAAAACTGCCATGAGCTGTATTTATGAGCTACATCATGTCCTGCGCTTGTATACTTTACTTAGCTATAAGGACTAGCCTCGTCATCTCTCTGATCGCTGTCTGCCCATGTCTCTCCTCAGCCCGACCTATAGTTGCCATATTAGAGCTCTAACTTCGACACATAGGCCTGGACCTAATGCAGGTACCAACAAATCCAATTTTTGAACCATTATTCATAGTATTTGAGTGACCTTCAAACTAAATTTTATTTGACTTATTGCGTCCTCTCATTTACACTAAACGAACATTGTCAATCGTGTGAACCGTTGGACTGATGGGATGCATGTTCCCGTTTACAACCTTTTGGTCTTTAAGCCTTTAATTTAATATTAGCCATTTTGAACATGATGTAGTTTAGAGTTTAGACAACAAACACACATGTCATCATGTATGTCTGCACTATGTGTCAGTAAGCTTTCACACATGCGGTGTTATTTTATTTTGTTTGACACCCCCCCCCCCCCTCCCTTCACCATTTCTGAAATCTAAACAAATATTAGTTTGACATCTGATACGAAAGGGATATTAATTAAAGGCCTGGTATGAGTGTCTTCAATAGTACTGTAGATTCGTCGAAATTAAAAGCCTCTCTCTTATCAGAGACAATGAAACTCTCCATAAAAAACTCACGTACATTATCTTCCACGTGCACGGACCGGTCCGAAACTTTTGTTTTTAGTCATCTCGGATTAATATAAGCCTGCCTCAGCTGATGATAGGCTCCTCGGTAATTTAGCCTACAGCTCGAACGCTGATTAGAAAGTTGTTACTTAAAGGAGATGGTTTAGAGATGGATGTAGAGTGTCTCTGTAAGCTGCAGCCATTCAAGTTCAAGAATTTCGATGTTTAAAACATTGCCAACTTCTTAAACTTTATACGAGCCTGATGCGGCAGGAAAGACCGTGCACTCTCTGCTTGTCCAGCCCCATCGTTCCGGCGTTGCGGAGGATCAATTATCCGCTCAAAGTTGGTGGTTTCTGAATGAGCGCTTCGCAATATCTTGATAGTGAATTCGGGAATCTGGATCATAACACAGTTTTGGATTATTATTTGGATTATCATACAACGTCGAACATGGTGAGATTTGTTTGATTTATATTGTTGTAACGACATAGCCTACCTCAATGTGCAATTGTGCATGTTGTAGCATAAGATTTTAAAACTGCCATGAGCTGTATTTATGAGCTACATCATGTCCTGCGCTTGTATACTTTACTTAGCTAAGGACTAGCCTCGTCATCTCTCTGATCGCTGTCTGCCCTTACAAAAATATCGTGTGGTATTCCTGTGGTATTCCTGTGGTACTGCATAATACCACAGAAAATACCACAGGGATAATGAAGTACCACACAAAGTCCTGTGGTACTGCAGAAGTGTAGCCTGTGGTACTCATGTGGTACTAAAAATACCATAGGAAATACCACAGAAAAAAAATTATACCACAAAATACCACACAGCAGTGCTGTGGTACTTGTATGGTACATTGTAATACCACAGAAAATACCACACGGGTTAAAACCCCACACAGATTCCTGTGGTACTGCAGAGGTGTAGCCTGTGGTACTCATGTGGTACTAAAAATACCATAGGAAATACCACAGAGAAAAATTATACCACAAAACTACCACACAGCAGTGCTGTGGTACTTGTATGGTACATTGTAATACCACAGAAAATACCACAAGGGTTAAAACCCCACACAGATTCCTGTGGTACTGCAGAGGTGTAGCCTGTGGTACTCATGTGGTACTAAAAATACCATAGGAAATACCACAGAGAAAAATTATACCACAAAACTACCATACAGCAGTGCTGTGGTACTTTTATGGTATATTGTAATACCACAGAAAATACCACAAGGGGTAAAACCCCACACAGATTCCTGTGGTACTGCAGAGGTGTGGCCTGTGGTACTCATGTGGTACTAAAATACCATAGGAAATACCACAGAGAACAATTATACCACAAAACTACCATACAGCAGTGCTGTGGTACTTATATGGTACAGTGTAATACCACAGAAATACCACAAGGGGTAAAATCCCACACAGATTCCTGTGGTACTGCAGAGGTATAGCCTAACTGTGGTACTCAAAATACCATAGGAAATACCACAGATAAAAATTATACCACAAAAATACTATACAGCACTGCTGTTGTACTGGTACAAATGGTAGTGTAGCACAGAAAATACCACAGGGGTGAAAAGCCTACACAGGATTTCTGTGGTATATTGCAGAGATGTAGCCTGTGGTACCCATGTTGTAAAGATATACCATAGGAAATACCACAGGAAAAAATAACTCGTTAAAACGATCGAGGTTCTTGGGACCATGGAAATTACCTTGTTACATGTATATCAGGAATCTTGTATTTTCATTAACATGAGATTAAGTACTACATGTAATTTGATATTGTTAATATCATTATTATGGTTTCTTATCATGATACTGTGATATTTTGTGTTATCGTTATATGATTGTAATTGCTTATTTCATCTATTTGGAAACGGAATAAATGAGTATTGAATTTAGTTGAATTCAAAAGTATATGTATAAGACAAATCCTAGTAAAAGCATAATTACTTATTTTATGCATATGGCCCATTGTGACATACAGTGATTTAGATATACAGCTTGGGATATAATTATTATACCATACTGCATGGGAACTTAGTAGGAAAGTGGTAAAATAATAATTTCTCAAGCTATCGAAGATAATGTACATGCATATACAAATATAGAGTATCGTAGATGATACAGCCTTTTGTAAATGTACTAATACCCTGAAATAAAATGTATGGAGTATAAAGATATGTACACTTGTGTTGTATATTGAGAGTATTGTATACATGTATGTTCTGCAGAAATATGTAATGCTATTGTAACTAAAAGCATGAATAAGTGGTACAGTCAATTCCGGTTATAACGAGGTTTTTCGGACCAAGTAAATTGCCTCTTTATAATGAGATCTCATAATACTGAACACATAGACAAGGTGCATCCTCAAGCTGTCAGAAATGTATAAATACACCCATACAAACAACAGTAATATGAACATATACACAACCAAAACATTACTAAGGCACACAAGTTTATATTTCAATATAAAATTAATATTTATTTCTTTACCTTCACAATGATGAAACACAGGTTCATCAAGCCATATCAATAAAATGAGTATTTTTTAATACTCTCTGTTAAAACATATTTCCCTTCTTGAAACACATACACACAAGATCTTTTGCAGAGTAAATTTGGCATATGATTTTCAGTTCTAGAACCATATTATAAAGATGTCTTATTATCTCTATAACTTTGCATACATAAAAGGGCCTAGATGTATACATGTACAGTCCACTCCTGTTTTAACAGGGTCCTTGGGTTCAAGCCAATTACTTTATATTGATACAGTAAAAACATAGACATATGCACACATGCTTGAATTTGGGATCATGTGAATTGCCTCACTGTTATGAAACCTTGTTGCAAACACATGTGCTTGTTATAACAGAAGTGGATTGTACAACATTGTTAGGAATAGATTACCAATGTTGAATCAAGGTAGTCACAGTGATCACATGTGCTTGAATGAATAAGGATCCCACAAAACAAAATTATTTCATTCATCAATGTTACAGCCCCATAATTCTCTTATTTTTTTTTCTTATACTTTTTTTGTGTATATACATGTAATTACAAAATGCCATCCGCGTTTTCAGGACTTTTTTCTTTCACATCTTGCGCAACTTGTGATACTTATTTTGAAAAAATCGGACGTACCGTCCCCGAGTTACGCAACATTACGTAATCGAATGTCTGCTCAAAATTTGAGTATTTTCAGGATTTGTGTACAAAACCTATGGAAAATGACTCAAGCTAAAATTCCATTTTGGGCTATAAAATGTTGTTAGCTTTTGTAATAATTCATATTACTGTAATACCTGCTGATATTCAATACTTATTCAACAATTCAACAAAAAACAATAAAAAACAAAAGTTGAAAAACAAAGAAATACATAAGAAATTCAAAAAACAATAGAATACAAAAGAAATAAAAAGAAATTTTACAATTTTTTTCTTCAGAAAGTACGTGTGAAATAAGTTTGCAACATTATTAAGACATGTTTCCAACTCCCAAACTTCTTAATTAATATATGAATAATTAAAATGGAATTTATGCATATAATTAAAGCCACTGTTTAACATCGTGAGAAGCTGATTAAAAAAATCATGGAATTACGATGTTTAATGCATATAGGTAGGTGTATATGTTCCTAAAAACCCTGAAACCAACACAAATTCCCGGTAAAAATCTCAAACAATTAAGAAAACAGCTTATTTGTGAATTAAATCTCGGCCCGAGATTTAATTCTGTACATAGTCTATGGGAGGAAATTACAGATTTTCACTTTTTTAAGGCACTAAATGATAAATTTAGAGCGCAATTTTTTCAGTAGCATGTGGTAGCATGTAGAACCAACTTCTTGGTAGAACCATGCATTTAAGATTTTTTTAAATGGCAACAATGTTAAACAATGCCTTTAACACAAATTTGCATAATTAAAAAAATACATTGTTTTTCAATATAGAAATTTCACGAGCGCATTTGTATCGACACGTTCTACGTATATGCCGAATTTCATAATTTTTTCGCCGCTCCGCGCGGCCGAGATCTGAGGGGGGGGGGGGGGGGGGGGGGGTGGGCGGATTCTGCACCCCCCCCCCCCCCCCCCCGATTAGAGATTGCCAAAAAAAGCCTAGCCTGATTAGGGTTAAACTGATGCCAATTGGTACTTGATTCTTTTGTATAAATGTATGTCATGCTCAGTGATCTACACATATACTCAAGAATATTGTGAATGTTAGAAATATACAATTTATCTATGTCATAATGAAGAGTGTGAATTGCGCAGTGGCCCACTTGAAATCACACTTGGGTCGGGTGACACAACATAAAAATATAATTAGATCTGGCTGTTTAAAGTAAGGTAAAGCCATCAATTTACATGTATTCTCACATTCAACAAAATGTTTGTAGTGGGTACATATACTTAGGGCCATAGAAGCATTACCATACAGAATTTAACATGCATTTTATTGCTTCAAAACAACTGTTTGATCAGGTCACCAACACATTCCTTTGGTTCAACAATTAAGAATACATAAATGTATACGTGTAGTGTGTTTTTAGCAGTGGTTATGTTGAGAAAAAAAAAGAAAGGGGAAATTAATCAGTTTCATTTTATCAAACATTACTAAAAAAATATACTAAAAATCAAATGAATTTCCAGGAGATTGCATTATTTCGAGAAAAGCAAAAATGAGCAATGATTTTATAGACACTCTATCACGCCGTCAAGCATGTGTACGTCTGTTTGACCTAGATTTCTGGCCAGACAGCAAACTAATCAATTTTGACTGAATTTCTGACATATCCTCAAAATGAGAAAACCCACACACAGAACATGAACATATTTGGTGTAGGTTTCCATTTAATCAAACTTCAAATCTTCAAATTCGTATTTATCCATTTATAGAAAGAAATACAAAGGTATAGAACATAAATGTAATTACAGAACAGGTAATAGATCATACATACTTTTATTTTCTATTTTTGTAAATACATATTAAAGAAAATAATCCTCACAGGTACAGTCAACCTTGACTAAGTTTAACTCTCATAAGTCGAATAATCGCTTAAGTACATTGAAAACCTTTTCAAATAATCTTCTCGCTACATTGTATATTCTATTATAGTAAATAAGTGTATTTATAATGAGATTTATGATTGGTCGAATTGGTACCATGTGACATTCAATTAATTTAGTTATATTCAACGATCGTGCGCATATATAACTTTGATTCTTGCACAGGGAATCTCGTGTTAACCCTAAAAGGGCCGGAATCTGCCACCCCCCCCCCCCCCCTGGCCCTTTCAGGGTTAAGACTATAAAATATATTACAAACAACAGCAACCTATGTAGATCCATACATGTAGTCCCATATGTGCATTTTTATGAATGTCTTGTTATAACGACGTATCGGCTATAGCGAGGAAAATCTATCGGTCCCAATGACCTTGTTATACCGCATTTCCCCTATACCTAGAAATTTCATAAATGGTGCTAAGGTGCACCTTACATCTAATTGTAAAAGAGAAGTCTGCATCAATCAATCAGATTCATTCATGTTGCATAGAGGAGAAACAAACATGTTGCCCGCAGTATTGTACATAGCTACACATTTCCGTTGGATATCTTTTGCAAATGCACATTTTGTTTCCAAAGATGGCCGCACTTCATAGAAAAGATCAGAGGAGTTTACTTGTATCCGAGCATCCTGAAAAACATGAGTGGCTTGTTTTACAAGTAAAGAAAACACCACAATAACACTTTGACGACAATGACAATGTTCATTTTCAAGGCAATTGCAGTTCAGCTTACATAGAATAATATGTTCAATGGTCCCCAATGAGCCATTATCAAGTTGGACACAGAAATCTAGTCTACGAACAGACCGATTGTATGACTTGCAATAAAACATGCATCTGCCAATCATGACCCTTTGATAAAACTTGCCCATTCTGTTGTGAATATCGTACCCAAGCAGATTTCTCAAGGCTGCAAAAATACGAAGAGGAATTTGCTCATGAACAGCACATCCAAACAACACTGCTCCTTGTAACCTAACAGCATGTTTTGGCAAGACGGAAGTACAGAGCCACAGCCTTTCAACAAAATGCTTAACATTATTTGGAGCATCATTGAGGGCACCAAGATACTTAGGAATACTTCTCCACAGAATGAAAGATTCCGATATCTGCTGTGGGACATACTGGGTTCCATGAAACAAATTCAAAAGCTTGCCATTATTGGATTCGAATGAAAAAGCAGATGCTGCCCACAAGGGGCCCCATTCTTTTACAGATTCTGCCAGATGGGTGAGGAGATGGACATTGAAACTGACATGCTCAATGCCATACAGGTCTTCAATTCCAAGGACAAACTTTTTGAGGGCAACATCTGCTTTATCAATCATCGCTTTTGGAACACTGGACTGGAGTAATACCTGCATAGAAAAAACTAATAGGCACCAGTGCTTCAAATACTGTGCGGGAAGTAACCCACCAAGGACCAACGGGGAAAAGTACAGAAGAAAGGATTTCCATTCGGTTGCTTTCCAGTATGCCCTGTTAGTTATCGACCGTGGAGCACGTCGTAATTCCCGAGGTGGCTTCACTTCCAACAGTTTTGCATCAAACTCTGGAACCTTGTTTCCAAGGTACCAGGGTTTGTCATGGAAAGACGAGTCAAACCACAACTTCACAACTTGTCTGACCACACCCAGGAGAACACAATGCATATAATCGGGCACAAAGCCACAAATTATATTGAACAGTGGGAGGAAAAGGAGAAGGGAAGGCCCTTTAACTCCATTAACAGGATTTTGAGGAGTTGCCTGCTCTACATTCTCCTCCCACTGTTCCTGGGTACGAATTTCCGGCTCATCACTGTAAGGGTACACTCGCACTGTACCTGCACCCTTATCTACAACTTGGCCTTCTTGCAGACACCAGTCGCAACCAAACCGACCATTGAACTGCATACAGTTCCTCATAGTTGGACGAGCAACTGAATCGCAAGCAGCAGTCAAGAAGAAGACCCTCGAGTTGATCTGCTCTCCAGATTCAGGGTGAGACCACTGAAACCCTTCCTCTGCCAAAACCTCTGCCTCATGTACAAGTGGCGTGAAAAAAGTATTCATGTCCGGTTTGGTTGCGCCAAACCACAAGCCACAAAAAAGTACATGCTTGTGCCTCTCCTCAGGTGGTAGCTCATTCACTAGAAATTGAAGGGGCCATAAAGAGTACTTGGAAGACTTGAAAACTGGAATGCCATCACAGTTCCAAAGAAGGGTGAAATCATCTGCCCCAACCTTACCATCAGCAATCAAATCTTGCATCATACTTCCATCAAAAATATCTCCTACAAAATCTTTTACATCTCTTTTCTTCTCAATTCGAGATCGGGCAATTTCTTTATTGGAAAGAAGATCCTGAAGTTGTGATTGAACCGGCATATAAATCACAAAGTTGCCATTTTTCTTGTTCTCCGATGCAGAGAATTCCTCTAAACATGCATCATTTGGGCATACATCTGGAAAATTCTCTTTGCCTACATATGTCAAACACGACTTACAGTAATAATGAATTTGTATATGATCCTTGACACCTTCAAAGCATTTAGAAAACAAGAACTTTGTCTTTGGGGCTATTCCTGGGGCAAAATCATTCAGTAATATAAGTAAATCTTTCAGGGCTTCGCCTGTCAACTTGTGACGTAAGATATAACTTAAAATCATGAGCACAGCTTGATCTTCTGCAATACCATTTTGCAGGAGTGGGTCCTCATTAGGATCTTGATCTGGCTCTCTGTCTACTCGTGGATCTTGTTCCAGAGGGAGATGATCTTCCAATTCTTGTTGTTGTCCTTCTTCGTCAGTCTCATTATCAGACTGTTCTGGGGTCTAAAAACAAAACAAAATGTAAAACTAATAAAAAACAAGAACAAAAACATTTACAAGCAGTTTGGAGTAATTTTCATTATGTGGGTGAAGTACTAGCCTACAATCTAGGCGGAGGCTGCAGCTATATCTTTGCCGTTACGCTAAACATGTGCGATACGTCCGATGCGACGAGACTGCAAACAGTGGGTGCAAAGCACTCACCGCCTATACATTATCGTCTTGCCTTAGTTGTTTTCTTATTATCGACAAACATCTGTTGGCAGTTTTTCGTATGAAACTCTGCACCGAATCATAGTCGTTAAAAAGCAAAAAACAACTAAAGCAAGTTGAGAGGGTATAGGCAGTGGTTTCTTCACACCAACTGTAGTCTCGCCGCATCGGACGTATCGCTTACGTTTAACGTAACAGCAAAGATATAGCTGCAGCCTCCGCCTAGATCATAGGCTAGTGAAGTACTAGTATACTGCTGGCCGACATCAAAACCACTTTGACACGTTGACAGAGGTTATTCCTATGCTTGGGGAAACTCAGGTTTGGTTAGAAAGGTTACATGAGAGTGACGAGTTGAAAAAAAAATGATTCAGTGATGTATCCTGTACCTCCTGAAAATGGACAAACAAATTAGAGGCAGAGAGTAATAATTAGTTTACTTTCAACGCTGCTGAAAATATTTTATAAACGTTAATATTTGAAAGGAAAAAAAAAGCATTTTGAACACCAGTCAATGTGACTTAACCCTAATAGCACCAGGGTATTTCAGACCTTGCTATCACAAAGGGGGGGGGGGGGGGGGGGAGGCATTATGGTTTCCCTTTAAAATCTAGGCCGCTGATTACGCAAGCGCCGCAAAATAGTGATGTAATCTACAAAACTGTATAGTTTGTTTTTCCAAAAGAATGTCTTTTTATTTTGAATAACCAATTTAGTCAGGTGGCTTATCGTCAAATTTGTCGATTATCGTTACTTGCCGGATAAAAGCACCATTTTTGGTACAGGGCTCCCTTAGGACCTACTAAACGATATTAGGATAGGAGCCCCCGGCAAAAATTTCAATTTAAGGGTGTGGGGGCGGGGGCGTTTTTTGGAGCCCCCAAATAATTTTATAACATTGATTTGTAGATGTACAAATGCCATTTTTGGTACAGGGCTTCCCTAGGACCTACTGAACGATATTAGGGTGGGAGCCCCCAGCAAAAATATCATATAAGGGTGTGGGGCGGGGGCGTGGCCTCGTAGCCCCCAAATAATTTAGAAGGTAATATAACATTTATTTGATGTTGTACAAATGCCATTTTTGGTACAGAGCTTCCTTAGGACATACTAAACGATATAAGGGTAGGAGCCCCCGGCAAGAATATCATATATGGGTGTGGGGCGGGGGCATCGCTTCGTAGCCCCCAAATAATTTAGAAGGTAATATAACATTTATTTGTTGTTGTTACAATTGCCACTTTTGGTACAGGGCTTCCTTAGGACCTACTGAACGATATCAGGGTAGGAGCCCCCGGCAAGAATATCATATAAGGGCGTGGGACAGGTGCGTCGCCTCGTAGTCCACATATAATGTGTAAGGTAATATAACATTGATTTGTTGTTGTACAAACGCCATGGGCCCCCAATCACCCGTATATGAATATGTATGCCGGGGGCTCCTACCTTACCATCATTCAGCAGGTCCGAATGAAGCCCTGTACCAAAAATGGCGTTTGTACAACAACAAATCAATGTTTTATTACATTACAAATTATTTGTGGACTACGAGGCGACACACCTGTCCCACACCTTATATGATATTCTTGCCGGGGGCTCCTACCCTGATATCGTTCAGTAGGTCCTAAGGAAGCCCTGTACCAAAACTGACATTTGTACAACAACAAATAAATGTTATATTACCTTCTAAATTATTTGGGGGCTACGAAGCGACGCCCCCGCCCTACACCCTAATATGATATTCCTGCCGGGGGCTCCTACCCTAAAATCATTCAGTAGGTCCTAAGTAAGCCCTGTACCAAAAATGGCATATGTACAACAACATATAAATGTTATATTACCTTCTAAATTATTTGGGGGCTACGAGACAACACCCCCGCCCCACGCCGTTATATGATATTTTTATCGGGGGCTCCTACCCTAATATCGTTCAGTAGGTCCTAAGGATGCCCTGTACCAAAAATGGCATTTGTACAATAACAAATCGATGTTATATAATTATTTGGGGGCTCCAAAAAACGCCCCCGCCCCCACACCCTTAAATTGAAATTTTTGCCGGGGGCTCCTATCCTAATATCGTTTAGTAGGTCCTAAGGGAGCCCTGTACCAAAAATGGTGGTTTTATCCGGCAAGTAACGATAATTTCACTAAGCCACCTGACTAATTGTGCTGATTTATACATGAAGCTATAACTTTCTTAATGTAAATATTCTTTATAATATTTCTAACAAATGTCCTTGAAAAAACAACATCAGTATAAAATCTAAAATCTTATGCATTTCTTTTCAAGCATAATAATAAAACAAATAAATTTCAACCATTGAAAGTGAAAATATCATCTTCATGACTGAGGTGAGAAAACTTTTGCTTTGACTTTGTACACAAATGATGTTTTGAGCTATTTTTGGTCTACGAGCATTAACGGTCATGCAGCATTGTAGCGGTATGCCCTATTTTCATAAATATGGTATAAAAAGGTGGGCACGATTTGAAAGTAAAGTGAGCGGCGCATTAAAAAGATTTTGCACAGTGAAATGGTCATGAAAATGTCGAGGGGGACCATTATGCCCCCCCCCCCCTGCACCCCCGTGATAGTAGGGTTAAATGTGTATCAATCAAGGGAAATTAGATAATAACAAGCCCACAATTTGAAACTTCTGATATCAGTATTTTTTTATGCAATCTTGTGGGCACATTGAATTAATCTTAATGTAGTAGGTAAACACATCTACTTTGTATCAGCTTCTAAACACTATGGCCCGTATTCTGAACCACGGTTTAGTATTATACTCAAGCACAAACTTTGTGATTGAACTGCAGTCTAACTTTATACCTGAACTCCGTTTTAGACTCGCGATTCACTGACTCTCTATAGAGAATGAATGCTGCGATCCGAAACCAAAGTTGTGTTTTTGTACCAAAACTAGAGTCAAAGATTGTACTCAAGTACAATTCTAAACCATGATTAAGAATACGGGCCTATAAGCTGAAAGAAGTCATTTGTTGAATCAATAACTATCTATTTACATGATAAGTAACGCACAGAACAGTTACCACAGTGAATTTTAAAGTGTTTATGGAGAGTATCCACAAATTTATCTGATTATATAATACCTGTATGTCATAATTTCCCAGGTCCTGGTCTCCATCTGAATCCACATTGTCATCAGATGCCATCCTCTGCTCTGCCTCATCTCCGCTTGACGCACAGATCTGAAAAGCCAAAACATGAATGAATTAAAATAAATAAATAATAAATAAATAAATACATTTTTTTAAAGGAAAGGAAAAGGTGAAAGGATGTACCGTTATGAGGGGAGGGGTATGATTTGCAGAACAAGAGAACATGACAATCAATTCCAACTGAACCATTTAAGAACTGATGCATTTGCAAATTCGTTCTTCCCCAAAACAACAAAGGAATGGAATAATCTACCTTCTTCAGTAATCACTAAACAGACAACCTCTGCCTTCAAATCTGAGGTGTCTAACATACGGAAGCTTGCAAATTAAAATACCACTTGACACCACAGCTCCAGTTAAAATTCCCAAGTGGAATATTTAGGAGGAAACTCATCCAAGATCCAAGATCAGAACAATCTTTTGGCATTTATAATCATGATAAGACTACATGTAGGACCCTAACAAGACCAAGGCTTTTGCCTACTGTCATGCAAACAAGTTCTTGAATGTTTCAATTGTTTAAAAAAAAAAGTTGAACAGTCTACCTGTATATCTTCCTCATCACTCCCAGATTGATCTTTGCTCCCAGATATTGACTCCGACTCTCGGTCATCTTCACTGTATCCAACGTCTTCACCTGACGAAAGTATCTGTAATCATGTTTCAAATACAATGACATAATTAGAACTTTAAAAAAGGCCTTATGAGAATGAACGATCTTTATATTTTTGAAAATGGGAATAATCACTCTAACTAAAATTTGTAAGTTTGTATCGCACTAATGACTAATGAACGAAAAGAGTAAAAACTACAGTCCAGAAACTTTGTATTACAAAAGAAACCTAAAAGCTCCAATTATTCGATAACATTTCTTATTTTTTATCTGTAAACAGAGATATTTGAGTAGGTATAGAACTGGGCACTAATGCAGTTTCGTATACCCTATACTCCACCCTACCCTAACCCTAGTCAGCGGGTGTCGCCGAAAACCCTATCCCTTCTAATGTGGGATATGGAACTGCATTAGCACCTAGATCTGTTATCAAGTCTAAACTTTCTAGAAAATATCACTTTTTTAAACCAAGTCCTCCTGATATGTCTGGAAATAATCCAAAGCAAAGCACTTTTATACCTTCAATGAGTAGCAAGTCATGTATCAAAGTACAGTCCCACCTCACATATTTTTGTTGGAGTTTAATGCTGGAGCAGATTTTGACACAGTTAATTAAAGACTTCTAGACGTAAAGTTATAAGCTGAAAGAAGTTATTTGTTGAATTACTGACTATTTACATGATAAGTAATGCACAGAAGTTACCACAGTGAATTTTAAAGTGTTTATGGAGAGTATCCACAAATTTATCTGATTATATAATCAAGGACAGTCAACTCCCAAATTGAATGGAGCTTGGGACCAAGCCAATCACTTTGTAATAATGCAATCTCGTTATGATGAACATAAAGCCAGACACATGGGCACATGTCTGAAATTGGCACTGGGAGAATCGCCTTGTTATGAAATCTCAGAGTCGACTGTTCTATCAAATACCTCAAACTACATGCATGTATCTTGTTATTATATGCCAGTGTTTCATTAAATTATAATTCATCATTTCTATCTGCATATCAAAAGAACATCTGTCAAAGAAAAACAAGCTTTTGTTAGATATAAGTTTTATTTTTATATCCCCCCATTTTGTTTGGTAAACCACATGCTTTAATAGCCTACTTTTAAGAGTAAAAAACTCTAAAAAATACCAAATCTAATTCTACTAGTACTACAAATTATAATACTTGGAACATTAATTGTTGTAAATAGATACCTGTATGTCATCATTTCCCAGGTCCTGGTCTCCATCTGAATCCACATTGTCATCAGATGCCATCCTCTGCTCTGCCTCATCTCCGCTTGACGCACACATCTGAAAGGCCAAAACATGAATGAATTAAAATAAATAAATAAATATATAAATGAATACATTTTTAAAAAAGGAAAGGAAAAATTGAAAGGATAAACCGGTATGAGGGGAGGGGTATGATTTGCATCAGAACAATCTTTTGGCATTTATAATCATGATAAGACTACATGTAGGACCCTAACAAGACCAAGGCTTTTGCCTTCTGTCATGCAAACAAGTTCTCGAATGTTTTGTTCTTAAAAAGAAATATGGAATCATCTCAATTTATTTTTTCCCCACAAAGATATTAAATTGAACAGTCTACCTGTATATCTTCCTCGTCACTCCCAGATTGATCGTTGATCCCAGATATTGACTCCTGCTCTCGCTCATCTTCAATGTATCCAACGTCATCACCTGACGAAAGTGTCTGTAATCATGTGTCAAATACAATGACATAATTAGAACTAAAGCCTTATAAAATAATAATAATACATAACATTTATTAGGCGCTTAATACTGATGTTTCTGAGCGCACAGAATGAATGAATGATCTTTATATTTTAGAAAATGGGAATAATCACTCTAACTAAAAAATTGTACGTTTGTATCGCAATAATGAAAGAAAAGAGTAAAAAATACATACCAGAAGCTTTGTATTACAAAAGAAACCTAAAAGCTCCAATTATTTGATAAAATTTCAAATTTGTAAACAACAGAGATATTTGAGTAGGTATAGATCTGGGCACTAATGCAGTTTTGTATTCCCTATACTCAACCCTACCCTAATCCTAGTCGACAGGCGTCGGCGAAAACCCTATCCCTTCTAATGTGGGATATGGAACTGCATTAGCACCTACATGTAGATCTGTTTCAAGTCTAAACTTTCTAGAAATAGCACTTTTTTAAACCATGTCATCCGGATATGTCTGGAAATAATCCAAAGCAAAGCACTTTTCTACCTTCAATGAGTAGCAAGTCATGTATCAAAGTACAGTCCGACCTCACATATTTTTGTTGGAGTTTAGTGCTGAAGCAGATTTTGACACGATTAATTAAAGACTTCTAGATGTAAAGTATGCAATGTCTGCATGAACATCAAACTGAAATGAATATGAAATTAAAATAACTATGAAATAAAGAGTCCAAATTTAGGATTTTGTCTTGAGTGGTCTTCTTTCATTTTCAATTTCATGAATGACATTTTGTCAATCCTGGAGCAGCCATAGCGCAGCAGAGCAATTTAAGTCAGAGATGAATCTAACGACTTACATGTAGAGTAGTTGTTAGATTTTATAAAAATTTTGCCCAGAAATTCTGAATAGATACATTTGTACAATATGATGCAACCGCTAGTCAGACGCGTCTGGTCGGGGCTAGCATGATTCCTAATCACTAATACACTATACAGTAGTCTGAGCACAGAGTAGATCTACAGTATAGTGACGTATTGCACCACCGAACACTATCATTATTCCGGAATGTTACTAAAATACTGCATTTTTTTGTTAGGAAATGTTTTAAATAACAATTTTGACCAACTTTGAGGTGATTTTGTTGGGAAAATGTTGACCAGTCCCACATACTGATTTATGATTGTTAGTTCATAAAAGAGTCCACGATCACGAGTGCCAATAATACTAGCCGTCCGGCAATACGATGCACTACCATACAATAAACTTACGGATTTACGTATTAGGTGATATCAAGTACAAATGCGCAACTTTTTACCGGGCTGCACGCCACATCGCATACAGTCAGTTAATTCATACATGTAGTTCTAGATCTAGATCTAATCATATCACTCTTTTTTAAAAGCATATTAAAAAATGATGATATATCGTCCATGATCAGAAATTCAGAAAAACGTAACAAAACATACAAAAAACGTATGATGCGTCCACCCCGTATCGGAAGTCCACTTTCACTCGGAAATCCAAATTCGCGCACAGAAAGCAAAGTACGCACTTCACTGCGCGCTAAAATTGTACAGGCTTAAACAAACGATCGAGTAGTAATGCAAAAACAATAACATTGCCGTTGTTAATACGTTAAATGGAGGAAACAAACTTTCAGAAAAATCTTCATTCAATATCAACGCGTTTTTGTTTACAACACGGTGTTCTATGAGGCTTGTTTATTTTGTGTTTACGTGCTATGTCAATGGTTTCCGAGTGAAGGTGGAAGGGTTTGGAATGCGAGAAAATGGCAAAGGGTGGACGCATCATATTATTAGACCGATAAAATATGTCTCTAATTCGAGGGGCCGACCAAATTACATGACCGTACTGTTAATACGAGGCCCACGAATTAGAGACAGATTTTATCGGTCTAGCATCATATAGACTAGATCTAGACACTAGTTCATTAGTTGACTAGATCTAGATCTAGATCTAGACCTAGATCTATTTCTAAATTATTATTTTTTATTTTATAGCAAATTCTTATCTTTCCGATAGATGGTGGCCACTAGCCTTAAGGGCTCTCTCGAAATGTTTTTTTAATGATAGTATTCGAGAGAGCCTTAACTGGCTCCCATACCCCTGCACGGAGAGGTATGTAAACAACATCAAAAATGTGTCCAAAATCACACTTTCCCGCACCCGCCCAATATTGGACAGTGGCTTTGATAAATTGTGTGGGACTTGTGATCGTAATTAATCCCAGAATATCATAATCAGAGGTAAAAATAAAAAATTAAAAGCAATTTTCTTACCAGACCGATCAGCTTAGCTTCCTTTTCACGTGTACCGTGGGAATTTACGATCTCTACACAATGGTGATGACCTCTGACTGGCACTTCCGTAATTGTGGGTAAATTGTGCTGCTTCCGTATAATGCGCTGTATGAGTGTTATTCAGCGCATTATACGGAAGCAGCACATTTACGAGAATGTGCTGCTTCCGTATAATGCGCTGAATGACACTCATACAGCGCATTATACGGAAGCAGCACAATTTACCCACAATTACGGAAGTGCCAGTCAGAGGTCATCACCATTGTGTAGAGATCGTAAATTCCCACGGTACACGTGAAAAGGAAGCTAAGCTGATCGGTCTGGTAAGAAAATTGCTTTTAATTTTTTATTTTTACCTCTGATTATGATATTCTGGGATTAATTACGATCACAAGTCCCACACAATTTATCAAAGCCACTGTCCAATATTGGGCGGGTGCGGGAAAGTGTGATTTTGGACACATTTTTGATGTTGTTTACATACCTCTCCGTGCAGGGGTATGGGAGCCAGTTATTAAGGCTCTCTCGAATACTATCATTAAAAAAACATTTCGAGAGAGCCCTTAAGGCTAGTGGCCACCATCAAACTCATAGCAAAAAAGCGTAACAAATACGCCTGAAACGTAACGGTTGGCATCTCTTTATAAGTATAACTAAGTAACTAACCTGTTCAACTTCAAGATCTCCAGATTCAACATGTTCAACTAGATCTAGACCTAGATCTACTCCCTCTTCTCCATTGTCATTGACATTGACATCGCGTTGTCGTTGTTCAGAATCAGATTCAGACTCGGCACAGTCGGAAGAGCTAGAGTCTGCGATCGTCGACGTCGATGAATTAACTCCTTCAACATCATGACTATCACCCTCGCCCTCTATGCATGTCCAATAATAATTAGTTCGACGGGGTACCTTTGCAGAATCATCCGTCAGATACTGCTTATACCTTCCGCGTTTCCGATTTTTAGGTTTGTCATTGCCAGCGCCATCCCTTGAATCTCGAGAGCTGTCATTGTCAGCCATGTTGATTTGGTATGGAATGCACGAGCTCGTTCGCAGATGTAATTATTAATTGTTATATATTTAAAATGAAACAATACACATCTTATGCTAGTATTATTATTAGCTTTGATTTCAAGCTTTTTAATTTTTAAAACCTGTTTCTAATTATGTATTTTTTATTTGCATTTGTATTTATAGATTTATTTAATATTTTACTGGTGCTCTTCAAAACGTGTCGCCGCTTCGTGATTTTGATTCTATGGCGCGCATGCACCGATCTCTATTAACAATAGTCAATAGAGATCAGTGATTGCGCTTCTGTGTACGTACGTGTGTACGTGTGCGTGCGGCGCGGGGAGCCCTTCCAAGCAAGGCCACGCGCTTCGTATCCCGTACGTGCGTGCTCGAGCATGCATATTATATGCACGAACGAACACGTGCATGCATGCCCAGCTACAATGTATAAGCTATATATGCATGCACAGCGCACGTAAGTACGTACGTACATTGTGCGAAGATTTGAAATTTTTCTCGCAGTTCAAAATTGTAGGTCTGGCTTCTTCTAGATTATTTTACTCTTAGTCTTAGTCTTACATCATGATGAAATATTGTTTGTATGATTTTTTCGAAGAAGGCACAGTGGAAATTGAATCGACTAGTTTCATCGATTTAGAAGTGGATCCCGAGGCAGTTAAAGCAGAAGATTTTAACAATGACCGATGGAACTTCGAACGCGAAGTATTGGTCAACTGGCCATCATCGAGCAAAACCAAGCAGAACAAAGCGTATGTTGCTCGAGTGAAGTTCTTCGCAGGTAAGTTTTTGAATTAGTATGGTTAGGGCAATTAGAAGTCGGCTTAGTAAGCTTTTCCGCTTATTATGGCTACAAAATATAATATAAATTTTACCTGAATTTAGTCTCCTTTAGGCAGAAAATTACGCAGATTATGATGGTCTTCTAGTAGTGTCGTAAATATACACATCCCTGTGCGAAGCACAGCCACAGGGGTGTACAAATGGTGCATGCATTTTGTATCTATTGCACATGTTAAGATTTTCAACTTTGAGATACAATCTTTTGAAATCTAAATGACATGTTATTGATTTTGTGCCTATTATTGATTACATGATTAACAATCTAATTGTTAGTAAAAAAAGAAATACCATAAAATAAATTAAAACTCACTTTATAACCCCAAACTTGCAGTCCTCTATCGCTAGTTCACTGCACTGGCGGCCATTTTGAAAATTATTGTATGGTTGGGGCAATTAGAAGTCGGCTTAGTAAGCTTTTCCACTTATTATGGCTACAAAATATAATATAAATTTTACCTGAATTTAGTCTCCTTTAGGCAGAAAATTACGCAGATTATGATGCTCTTCTCATAGTGTCGATACAAAGTGTGCCCTTAAACTTAAAGATATCGCCTTCAAATGCGTGCGATGTTCTTTTACGCGAACGCGTGTGATGGCAATATGGCCCTCGCGTACACAGATAACGCGTGGCGCGTGCGCCACGCGTTCCTGATGGGCCCGACCTAGCGCCACGCGTTCTTTAAAAAAAAAAAAAAAAAAAAAAAAAAAAAAAAAATCGAAATTTTGAAAAATCAGAATATTCCGGATTTCCTGGTCCTAGAAATCCCAAAAAACAGAATATTTTGAATTATTCGTAAGGGTTGGCAGGTATGGTATTAAAAATTCATCAAATTACTTGTAATACATGTAACAAATAAATTTAAAATTTAAATTAAAAAAAAAAAAAAAAAAAAAAAAAAAATCAAATTTTTACTTTTTTTTTGGGGGGGGGGGGGGGGTCAAATTTTCCCTCGGGCCGCGCCACGCGTTTTTAATTTCTTGGCGAGAGGCCTGGCAATATGAAGTCGGCGTATTATGGGAATTGCACGTATACTGTCATACTAACAAAATTAGGTAAAATTTAAGTTTACAGAAAAAATAATGATAATTTTGATGGAACTTCTTACCAGTTTCTGCCTCAGCTCAAATCTCCAGTTATGACTTGCCTGTGTATTTGGAACGCATCTTATGCGCACACATGTAAGTCAGAGCACAAATTGCATTGTATTCCCACGCGTATTCTCTTGGTAAGTGCGTAAACGCACTTTTAAAATTACACACGCTGAGGCCGAGTTCATGCTTTGCGCCGACTTCTAATTAACGCACTATACAAACGTTAACTCCCCTTAAGCGTAATTTCAACGAAAAATATATTGAAAGAACCTCACTTCTGTAAATTGCATTTTTAAAGTGGATTTTTACGTCTCCAGTCCCACGTTTTATGAATATGATCATGATGGGACTTTTGAGTCTTTGACTGAGACTGAGTCTATCACTTATCAGGAAATCAGCGAAAATAAGTTTTTTTTTATTAGATCTAAGTTTGAAATACCTTAATTAATTTTGAAGATCCATTCCATGAAATTTCAAAGACTTAAAGACAGATTTCATTTTGCACCCTGATCCTGATGTTCACATTTCATTTTTCAAACCATTCATGTTTTTTATATTGATAAAAATTGGTGTTTCATTATGCCCGGTGAAATGGCAAATTAAATGGTGCACAAACTAAGTTAATTATAAAGCTCAGTAACTTAAATGTATACATGCAACGTAGACCATGATGGATCATGGAGGTATCTAAGTTCCAACGTTATACATGTACTTCAGCTCTCTAGAGTCTAATCAAAGTGTTACTTTGTTAGCTGTTAGTGTTACGATCGGATGGTATTACTTTTGAATTTTGAAAGTGGTCTTGTTCATCATATATGTTCACATGTGGAACTTAAACATGTTGTAAGAAGTCTGCAATAGTTTATCTTGAATAGTTTATCGAAATCGGCAATAGTAATTCATCAACATATTCCTGTGTCTTCACAGATAATCGGCTGGATGACGAACTTCTTAGGGTTCGTGACGAAATGGTCTCTGACGAGAACGAGTCCACGTCTGTGAAGAAAGACCCTAAACTGGCTAAAGGAGCAAAACGATCTCAAAAAAAACCTTTGAGATATGAGTCTGCAGATGATGAGGTGCTTCAGGTGGATATGCCAGCAGCAAATAAGGTATTTATCGTTAATTTTGAACAGCATTAAACTTAATTTAATGGAGATCAAAATTTTGTTTTCAAAACATTAAGGCTTTTCGTCCTACGTGTATAGTAGCCATCCAAATTGTCAGATTTTACCTTGATGTTGGGCTTACAGTATAACAAACTTATTTGCCCCTCTGCATGCATCTCCTATTCTCCTTGCATATTTGCTGAAAAAATGGGTGTAACTGTTGTAAAATGTGTATCAAAGGAAACTTGGGTTCAAGTAAAGATATTCAGGAGATCAATAAGCAGTCTAGTGATTTATATTTTTAAATAATTAGTTGTTGTTGTAAAGCCTATTAGTATTACTCTCTGAAATGTAAATATTTTTTTTTATTTATTTTGTATTCATTCCTATTGTTTCAGAGAAAAAAAACAAAGACCCAGGCCAAGACAAACCAGGTACGGGAAGCTGTGCTCCTGGACAGGTTGGCAAAAAAAAAGGAAACTGCAAGCAAGGTAAGGGTTTCATCCTATCAGCGTATATCACAAGTAAAACAAATGCATGTAAATGAAAGTATCCTGCTCGATCATCTGGGGCATTGTAGCCTCCCAAGCATTCTTCTGAAATCATTTGAAGTGCCTTTTTGAAATGCTGTTGCGGTCTGTCAAGGCAGATTCCACCTTCTGTTCAACTTTCTGATACATTCCAAACGTTCCCTTAATTTTTCATTATTAGACAACCTAGCATAATTTAATTTGCTACCCTGTAGTTTTTATGGGCGATTCCATGAAAGTATCCCTGGCCCTGAGCCACAAATGTAAAAATGTTCAATAACTCCAAAGTTACAGATGCCACCAGTATCAAACAGAGTTCATTAAGCTCTTTATAAAAGTTTTAGTTTAAAGGCATCTAAAAATGTCTTGTACAGATTTTCTTTAAAAAAACTGTATTTTGGGTCAAAATGTCATGATTTTTCTGGTAAATAACACCGTACCTTTAAATCTTGTTATTTCACACCCCAAGCATTCCTGGTTTGCTTTTCTTTCAGCTTATAGTGAATATTTATTTTCTCCTAATAATGCAGCCAGTGTCATGTTTAACAAATTAAATCTTGACATCACTTTAAAGTTGAAATTTAATTTAGAATTTCACAGCGTAACAGTCTACTAAAAGGCATTTAAATTTGTTGGATAGGTTTAGAAATAAATCATGCATGCTATATTGAACATCAGTCAATGAGCTCTCAATATACAAATATGGGACTTTTATTGTACTTCAAACTTCAGAGACTTAAAGATGTTAAGTTGGTACGTGAGCAAAATCTCAATCTTGTGAAGTAACGCCCGTAACAGCACTTTAATTTATTGTAATTCAACCTTCTAATCAAAGTTGTTGCTGCTAATTCTTTGTGAAATAAATGTGTTTAGTGCTTTACCCAATGGGTGTATTAACTGAAAAAAACCCTCAAACAATTTTCTCTGAGTATTCAAAGTTCCGAAATTCTCTCTGAAATGTAACGCCAATAACGTGGAATCGCCCTTATATAAAAACAATATAACACTATTTAAACATTTATTTTACCTTTTTAGTCACCAACTGACAAGGAAAGAATTGCAGAGCTTCAGGACCAAGTGCAATCTACAACAAAGGAGAGAGACTCTCTTGTTGCCGCCCTCGCCTGCGTTAAAGGTAATATGAGATACTAGGCTTCATACATTGTATTTCAGTTGCATAGAATGGCTCAAATTTAATAAATTTAGTTTTCAAATATTCTTCATTCGATTGATTGTACCATTTATTTGAAACCTGTAAATATGTGAAATATTTGTTTATAAAATTGACCAGCATAATCCTTATTGGATCAGTTTATTATTATTATTATTATCTCTTAATACGAGACGCCTGCTGCCCTGCTCCACCAATTCCCTTCTACACTTTAAAAGTTTCTTCCTCGACTGCGTCCCCTTCCCTACCGGGCAAGGATGGTGAAATAATTCCATGCAAGGATATCTCCCATACTTCACATTCCACATCAACACCGGATTCGACGGGGGCATCTCTAAAAGTAATTGCGAGGGTTCAGGGAGAAACAATCCACCTAAAAGAATAGCCACTTTATTATATGTGACCCCTCACGTGTTGGTTTACAACCTCATGCAGTGCCATTAGCCATATCACAGGTCTTGATAGAAGTTGATAGGTTCCGCTAGTTATTATTATACAAAACTGATTCATTTAATATCTTTCATGGGGATCAGACAGCTGAAACTCGCCGGGAAATCAGACAATTTGACTTAGCCGGCCTCTCTTGGGCCAAACCGAGTACATGGCTATCCCCATGTCAAAATTGAGTTCATATTTTAATTGTTTCCTTTTTTTCTCATGTAGAGCTACCAGCACTTCTGCAGGAGATGAAAAACATCAAGCAGAACGTCCGTCAGTCCTCCAACTCCCCGACATCTTCCAACTCATCACCGTCCCCATCTTCCAAATTGATTACTCACTGTGTAAGTTTAATTTTTAAAGATATTTTTCCCTTATGTTATCTTTAGAACTTACTGTTATTGTTAATTGAAGGGTAATTTGTAATGCGATTATTGATTGAGCATGGTTATGAACTCTAGTATATTTTTTTTGTAATTGATATGATCCATTTACACCATTCTGGGATTTTTTTTTTTTTTTTTTTTTTTTGCTGCGGTTGCGCGGTCAACTGCAGAGTTCTCATGGGTGGGCCAATTGATTTTTAATTTTTTTTTTTTTTATACATCTAATTGTCTATTTGCAATTGGTCTAAGTGCAGTATTAAAATGAATACTATAGTGCTGGGCGGTATTTCGATATTATCTAAATTAGGCGATATGAAAATAATATCGAATACGCGATTATGATCTCATGATTATTTCGATATATCGCGGAGACACGATATGACCCAAATATCGTTGATATTATGCATGAGTTCCAGAGTCCAGACACGTGTTATTCATTGAGCGGCGGGACTTGTGTGTTTGTGTGTGTACTGACTGTATTATGGCAAGTGCAGTGTGAGTGTATAGTATACACTCACACTGCACTTGTCATATAATACATTCAGTAGTCAGTATACACACACAAACACATGCATACACACATGCACGCACGTGAACGTGAAGCCGTTTTCCGGCTCCACGATATATCGTGTTATCGACGATATTTTACTGACGATAATCGGTTAACCTTCAAATCAAATATCGACCAGCACTAATGAATACCCCTTTGATGTTTTTTTTTATTTAATGCAGGATCCCGTCTCTCCGAAGTATGACTCCAAAAAAGCAAGAAAAAGTGCCACCAACAACGCCTCAAAATACTTGCAGGACTTAATGACCAGAACATTTACGAGGCAGGAAATGGCAAGCCATTCCCTTACAGGGGGGGCATCGAATGCCAACGCAGGGCAGGAGGCACGTCCACAAATAAATAAACAAAAAATGGAAGAGCTGTTCAGTAAGTTTATTAATAGATTTGATTTGTACCTTGCTTCAAAATAATTATTTTTTTGTGAAATCAGGCCTCATATTATTCATCACTCAGAAGAAATTAAAGTTCCCATGCAAAGAAACTGAACATGAATAATTTTTCATGAAATTGCAAAAAGAGATTATGCCAACCCCAGTATTACTATTTCCGACCTCACGGAAAAGATTTGTAAAACACAAATCGAGAAAAATTGGAATAAATGCCACCCCCCTTCCCATTGGAAAAACCTTCCGAAACTCGCCGAACACGGCTGATATTTGTGACGTCACTCTACAGACACAGCTAGCAATAGCAGACTACATCCTATAGACAATGTACAGATTCTCTGGTGTACTTGTTTGCCAAAGTGAGAGTTTTATTGATATTTAGCAGGAAATATGTCATACCAATGCGAAGAGAATGTAACATGTTCCCCCGTTATTTGAATGATCTGCTTTAAAAACATCCACAGTAAAGACAATCTATAAAATAAAAGGTGAAATTCCATGTCTCTCATGCAATTGCCCGCCACAAACAGTTCAGCCAAAATCATTTTCAGCATTAGCTATGCTTTGCTACCATTTCAGTTATGCATGCAGCCCCACTGCTATTCACGATTGTTAGGTGGGCTTTTCAAACTCAAAAATACGACGACACTTGCCTTCCAAAAACTAAAATATGCCCTTCCAGTGAATGTTTCTATGCTGGGCATTGGTATAGCAGGGTTCAGTGCCACCTTTTCCTCCAACATTATCACAATTAGCCAAATTTGAAGTACATTAAGCCTGTTCCTCAGTAGCAATGAATGCACTTATGATCTTTGCTTGAGCTATGACACGTCGTCTGCTACCATTAGATTGGACTATGTCATGACGTCAATAAAAACATCACCAAATTTTCCCGAATTCCTCCAAAGTGCTCGCATTACTGCAGTCATTTTTTGAATTTTCTCTTTGCTTTTTTTGCATTCCCCGATATGTAATGAGCAAAAGTCTTACACATTTGGCATTTCCAAGCTTCTAGCATAAACATATATAATTTGTGCATAGTTGCAATTTTCTTTGCATGTCTACTTAAACATAATGAATAGGGTGTAATTTTTCCTACCTTTTTGAGCATACCCAAAAGACATGTAGAAAATGTGAAAATGGGAAATTGACTAAATGTCATTCTATTAAATCAAATTCATGGCATTGGGCTTACATTTGTAAAGGGGAAGTCCACCCTGAAATGAAATTAATTTTAATCGAAGCAGGATAATGACAGACACATAAATTTGAGGACAATCCGTCAAAGAATGACGATGTTACGGATGTTTATAAAGTTTTCATTTTGTGACGATATTGTGAGCTGCTCCTCTCATATGTTGTGTACAGTAAATTCATAAATGGGTTATTTCATGGTTCTTTCCACAGAGGTATACAAACATGGGTTTAATGACGTTATCAAAGGTTTCTATT
Organism: Strongylocentrotus droebachiensis; assembly: GCA_035222895.1. Taxonomy (NCBI): domain Eukaryota; kingdom Metazoa; phylum Echinodermata; class Echinoidea; order Camarodonta; family Strongylocentrotidae; genus Strongylocentrotus; species Strongylocentrotus droebachiensis. The sequence continues at coordinate 52,678 of JAVYIG010007580.1, forward strand.
GTGCTTTCAGTTCTTGTAAAATTGTTGAACATGACCAACTTTCATTTCCTTCTAAGTGTATATGTCCATGTTTTCACCCTTCTCTTGTTCTACAGAAAACGTGGCTGCACAATACCCAGACACAGACATGAAGACTTTGAAAGAAGCTGCAAGGAACAAGCTTTCAAATGAGAGGAAGTTGCTCAAGAAGCAGTCCCTTACAAAGTAAATATGCCCATCACAAGCCTGGGGAGGGAGGCTCCCCCCCCCCCCCCTTTCCCACAATATTTCCACATATCTTTGTTAGATTTGTATTGCATTTTTTTTAGAAAACGACATCAGGGCTTTCAGTTTGCAAATTAGGATGTCTCTTAAACCAACTAGGCACTTTAAAAAGTATCTCACATTTGGAGTTTTTACATACATTTTTTTCTTTTGTCTTAAAACAATTTTTGTTTTACTTTTAATTTATCCTGAAAGTCAATTTCTAAAGGGAAAAAAAGTGAATTTTCTTGGAGAAAATGTCACACTTTTTTGGCATTTCATGAACAGAAATAAACAAGAAATTCACAAAACAATAAAATACAAAAAGAGAAAGAAAAGATTTCCAGGGAATATTGATACCATGCATGAGAAATACACCCCCCCCCCCCCCCCCCTCCCTCCAGGTTGTACGCATGGGTTCTGGTGCAGCTTTAAAAAAAAAAATTATTATTGCATACTCTTCTGAAGATAGTTTTCCTCCTTAAGTAATATACTAAAAGCACTGAATACCATCAACTTCAAGCGTTAATGACTCGTACACTTGAAAAATGAAAATCTTGCCAGTTAACTTTGCCTTAATTCTCTGAACTTGCCGGCACAAACTTGCTACTTATTTATCCCTCATTTATAGAGTGCATATTCCCCCAAAAGAAGATGAACAAATTTTAGTGTTGTTTCAATATCATATCGGCATATCGGGTACTTTTTTTATCATATCGGTATCGGCCGATATAGGTTTAAAAGTGGAACCGATACCGATATTAAAAAAAAATAAAAAATCAAGTGGGGTAACCTTTATCAATCACAGTAGTCCAGACATGTGTAATGATACAATTTAGTTTTCCCAGTAATTGAGTAGTAATTGGAAATTAAAATTTAAGAGAAAACTGAGGCTCGGACAAATATGGCAAAACATGTATGAGAATTTGAGTGACATGGACCATCACATAACATTGTGTGTGTGTGACTGATGTGATTTGTATGCCTTCATTGCATGAACAAAATAATGTCCTCTAAATCTTAGATTATATCCATTATTTCATGACAGTAATTCTCTCAGCAGAACCCTTTTTGCTATGGAAAATATATCTAAATTACTTGCACAGATTTTGTCCTTGTAGAAAATGTAAAATATCGGCGGATCTAAAATCAAGCAATAAAATCCTTCTGCAGTCTTGATGCGCAGTTAGCTGGGCCGAAGGATTTTATTACAAAGCCTTTGCTTCCCGGAGCATTTAAATCTGCCGATTTTTGCAACATTTTCTACAAGGACAACATCTGTGCAAGTAATTTAGATAATTTAGATATATTTTTCGCAGCAAAAAGGATTCTGCTGTGAGAATTACCGTCATTTTGCTATTGCTGTGGAAATAATGAATATAATCTGCTGAGATTTAGGGGACATTTGTTCAATGCAATGAAGGCATGATTCACATCAGTCCCACACACACAATGTTATGTGATGATCCATATCACTCCAATTCTCATGTATGTTTTGCCATATTTGTCCGAGCCTCAGTTTTCTCTTAAATTTTAATTTCCAATTACTACTCAATTACTGGGAAAACTTAATTTGTATCATGACACATATCAGGACTACTGTGATTGATAAAGGTTACCCCTTTTGATTTTTTTCTTCTGATTTTTAAAAAATTCTCTAGATTTTTTTGTTGTTATACATATCGGTATCGGCATCGGCAGATATGAATTTGTTTCATATCGGTATCGGCCGATATGCTTTTTCTCATATCGAAACAACACTAACCAAGCTTATTCCAAGCTCATGTATTTTGACAATTTAAAGGTAACATGGTTAAAGATGAACTTTTTACCTTTGCAGTGATACCTTTCTTGCATCACATATGTCACACATACCCCCAATAAATTGCAAATGAATGTGACATTTACAAAGTCTAGTTTTTGCAAGTTTAGAAAAAATGATAGAAGACTATATGGTGAATGTTTTCAATGTTGTCACATGGCATTGACTAGGATTATGTTCGATCTTATTTACAAAAACTGGGCTTTCGCATGTCATTTAATTTGCCTTGTACTTATGCGTGACATCTGTGATGCAAGAAAGATATCATTGGAAAGGTGAGGAGTTCTTCTTGTTACACATAAATTGCAAAAATTGTGAGATTGAAATAGAGACTTCTACATTTCGATTACCTTTTACACACTGTATAGTAGACTGAATTTCCATAGCACTTGATACCATAAACTTGACATGATTCACATGAGAAAAAAAATCTTTCTAGTTATCTTTGCCTTCTCTCAACTTGCCAGCACAAACTTTCCACCTATTTATCTCTAGTTTTGTCATTGTCTCATCATGTTTTTAATAGAAAAATTAAATCAAAAAACTAAAACACAATACCCCACCAGTGTAGTGGAACGTAGTATAATGAGATGCCTTGTAGCATGAATATTTTTATGTTTTGGGGATTTCCATCTTGTTCTTCCCATTTGCTTGTTAACAAAATATTTAGATTTTGTGTATTCATAAATTTACATGTATTTCAGTATGGAAGACTGAAAGTTCTAGTTTGCCAAGAGGATTTCAATAGAATGGGGTCACAAGTGTGTTATTTGTTTAAAGTGAAATTTCTAAGGTTAAGTTTTCATTTGCATAGTAGATTAGCTGTAATAGTGTAGTCTATAAATAATAGATTAGGAGTACGTACATGTACAGCCCATTCCTGCTATAATGTGGTGCTCAGGTCCAAGCCAATAGACCGATTTACTAATGTATTCAAATTTATGGATATTTCTTCCCTTGGGACTAGCTGGTAACAAGTTATCCCATTAACATGTTCCAGACAATGGTAATTCAATACTTGGAATCCACTATGAATACATTAGTTGTTGCTAGTCGGCAAACATTGCAAGCTTTACGGTTGTCAGGATCAACCTTTGTTAAAATGGCATGCATAAAATTTGAATACATTAGTAAACCGGTCAATTGCCTCGTTAAAATGAAATCTCGCTAAAGCCCCTGTCACATATCACTCCGGTGCCCATACGGCGAGTAAAAAACAGCCGTTTTCCCTATTTTCGAACAGAGCAGTTTGTACGAAAACGGGCAAAACGGCAGATTTTTACAAGCCGTACGGGCCCCGGAGTGATTTGTGACAGGGGCTTAAACTGGGAACAGCTACAGGTGAACATGTTTGAAATTAGCACTATGCTTCGTCATAATGAAATCTTGTATCTGTACTTGTGATGAAATATTGTTATACTGCACACATTGTGGCCTACATGTATATACAACTTAGTTTACTTTTCATGTTTATACATGTACATGTACATATAGTTCCAGTAATGTGATGTTCTAGTTAAAAGTGATTTATTTTTTGATCAGATTACATTATTCTCTTGCTATGTTGGGTGTAACACTGTTAGTTACATCATCAGTTTAGTTTAGAAATTAAATATGTAAAATTCTCTTCCATAAGCTTATTTCATACCTCTTCTAGGATTTCTTCCATTCCTACCACCAGATTACCTGCAATTAAGTCACATCTCATGGTTTACTTGCACGAACACCCTTTTTGAGGACTTGCCATAGGTTTGTACACGTTTTAGGTCCAGGCTCTCTTCAGTCTCTCCTTAATTGACCTTCACTTTACTCTGCTTTAACTTCTCCAAAATCAAGTTTTTATGAATGTCTGGATCATTGTCTAGTTGAAAGACCCAATTTCAACCTGGATCAAAGTTTTGGGCTGACATTTAGACAAGATGCTACATATGCTTCACCACCAACATGACCATGACTACAATACTTCACATTGAGTTTATTATTTGATGTGAGTGATGGTGGTGGAGCTTGTAACGTCATGTCTAAATGTCAGCCCAAAACATTAATCCAGGTTGAAATTGAGTCTTTCAAAAATACAATGATCCAGACATTCATTTAAAAAAAAAAAATGATTTGGAGAAGCTAAAGCAGAGTGAAGTGAACACTGGCGCCGGCGCGTTTCTCGGAGACAAAGCATTGGAGGGGCAGAGCATTGTTCACGAACAGTGGTTTGCCCCCTCAATGCTTTGTCGTTACAAAACGTGCCGGCGCCACTGGAAGTGAAGGTCAAGGAGTAGTTCTGGAGAACATGGACCTAAAACATGTACAAAGTACATGTATTCAGGGTAGTGTGTATAAACAGTGTGTGTATATAATCAAATTTTAAACCAAAGTATTCAGGGTAGTGTGCATAAACAGTGTGTGTATAATCAAATTTTAAACCAAAGTATTCAGGGCAGTGTGTGTATAAACAATGTGTGTATAAACAAATTTTAAACCAAAGTATTCAGGGTAGTGTGCATTGCATAAACAAATTTTAACCAAAGTATTCAGGGCAGTGTGTGTACAAACATATTTTAAACGAAAGTATTTTAGGGCATAATTACATGCTTATTTTGTATCATAGCTACATGTATTTATGTAGCAACTCAAGCATTTATCAAATTTGTCTTTCTTTTATTAAAAGGTGACTGAACCATTTCATAAACCCTGCGATGTATGGTTTTACTGCTGTGTACAATGTAGTATTGATATGTGGTATTCTGATGTGGTAGTGCTGTGGTATTGCAGTGCGACTGCTGTCTTACTGATATGTGGCAATGCTGTGTCATACGTACCACATAGCAGTACCACACAGCAATACCACACAGCAGTACCACAGCAATACCACACAGCAGTACCACAGCAATACCACACAGCAGTACCACAGCAATACCACACAGCAGTACCACAGTAGTACCACACAGCAATACCACAGCAATACCACACAGCAGTACCACAGCAATACCACACAGCAGTACCACAGCAATACCACACAGCAGTACCACAGCAATACCACACAGCAGTACCACAGTAGTACCACATAGCAGTACCACAGCAATACCACACAGCAGTACCACAGCAATACCACACAGCAATACCACAATATGTGTGTGGTATTTCTGTGTGGTACTGATGTGTGGTATTGCAGTGTGGTACTACTGTGTGGTACTGCTGTGTGGTATTGCTGTGGTACTGTTGTGTGGTATTGCTGTGGTACTGCTGTGTGGTATTGCTGTGGTACTGCTGTGTGGTATTGCTGTGGTACTGCTGTGTGGTATTGCTGTGGTACTGCTGTGTGGTATTGCTGTGGTACTGCTGTGTGGTATTGCTGTGGTACTGCTGTGTGGTATTGCTGTGGTATTGCTGTGTGGTACTGCTGTGGTACTGCTGTGTGGTATTGCTGTGGTACTGCTGTGTGGTATTGCTGTGGTATTGCTGTGTGGTACTGCTGTGGTACTGCTGTGGTACTGCTGTGTGGTATTGCTGTGGTACTGCTGTGTGGTATCGCTGTGGTACTGCTGTGTGGTATTGCCGTGGTACTGCTGTGTGGTATTGCTGTGTGGTATTGCTGTGGTACTGCTGTGTGGTATTGCTGTGTGGTATTGCTGTGGTACTGCTGTGTGGTATTGCTGTGGTACTGCTGTGTGGTATTGCTGTGTGGTATTGCTGTGGTACTGCTGTGTGGTATTGCTGTGGTACTGCTGTGTGGTATTTCTGTGTGGTACTGCTGTGGTACTGCTGTGTGGTATTGCTGTGTGGTACTATTGTGTGGTACTGCTGTGTGGTATTGCTGTGGTATTGCTGTGTGGTATTGCTGTGGTATTGCTGTGGTATTGCTGTGTGGTAATGCTGTGTGGTATTGCTGCTATGTGGTATTGTTGTGTGGTAATGATGTGTGGTATTGCTGTGTGGTACTGATGTGTGGTATTGCTGTGGTAATTTTGTGTGGTACTGATTGATGTGTGGTTTTGCTGTGTGGTACTCCTGTGTGGTAATTTCTGTGTGGTATTGTCCTGTGGTAATGGGCAAAAAAACCACAGGATTATTTTGTGGTATTTTCCTGTGGTATTTTTCCTGTGGTATTTTCCTGTGGTATTTTCATGTGGTATTTTCTATGGTATTTCCTGTGGTACAACTGTGTGGTATACCACAGGAATACCACACGATATTTTTGTAAGGGTGCCCATGTCTCTCCTCATGCAGCCCGACCTAGTTGCCATATTAGAGCTCTAACTTCGACACATAGGCCTGGACCTAATACAGGTATCAACAGATCCAATTTATGAACCATTATTCATAGTATTTGACCTTCTAACTAATTTTAATTTGACTTATTGCGTCCTCTCATTTAAAACGAACATTGTCAATCGTGTGAATTACCGTTGGACTGATGGGATGCATGTTCCCGTTTACAACCTTTTGGTCGTTAAGCCTTTAATTTAATATTAGCCATTTTGAATCTGATGTAGTTTAGAGTTTAGACAACAAACACACATGTATGTCTGCACTATGTGTCAGTAAGCTTTCACACATGCAGTGTGTTAAATAGTCATCTCGGATTATAAGCCTGCCTCAGCTGATGATAGGCTCCTCGGTAATCAGTTAGCCTACAGCTCGAACGCTGATTAGAAAGTTGTTACTTTTAAGGAGATGGTTTAGAGATGGATGTAGAGTGTCTTTGTAAGCTGCAGCCATTCAAGTTCAAGAATTTCGATGTTTAAAAACATTGCCAACTTCTTAAACTTCGAACGAGCGACCAATGTGATGCGGCAGGAAAGACCGTGCACTCTCTGCTTGTCCAGACCGATCGTTCCGGCGTTGTTGAGGATGAACTATCCGCTCAATGTTGATGGTTTCTGAATGAGCGCCTCGCATTATCTACATTGTATACACAGTGAAGGTCATCTTTTGGGATGAACACAGTTTTGGATTATTATTTGGATTGTCACACAACGTTGATCATGGTGAGATTCGTATGATATATATTGTTGTGAGTTGTGACGTCACACCTTCTTGTGCAATTGTGCATTTAGCCTAGTATGATTCTAAAACTGCAACGATCTGCATTCATGGGCTAATTAATACGAGTGTCTTTGTAAGCTGCAGCCATTCAAGTTCAAGAATTTCGATGTTTAAAAACATTGCCAACTTCTTAAACTTCGAACGAGCGACCAATGTGATGCGGCAGGAAAGACCGTGCACTCTCTGCTTGTCCAGACCGATCGTTCCGGCGTTGTTGAGGATGAACTATCCGCTCAATGTTGATGGTTTCTGAATGAGCGCCTCGCATTATCTACATTGTATACACAGTGAAGGTCATCTTTTGGGATGAACACAGTTTTGGATTATTATTTGGATTGTCACACAACGTTGATCATGGTGAGATTCGTATGATATATATTGTTGTGAGTTGTGACGTCACACCTTCTTGTGCAATTGTGCATTTAGCCTAGTATGATTCTAAAACTGCAACGATCTGCATTCATGGGCTAATTAATACAAGCATATCATCTCTCTGCGCGCGCTCTCTCTCTCTCTCTCCCTCGGCCAAGTTACGATATTAGATCTCCTTCGACACTTACACCTTCTATGTGCATTACTATTTTGGAAGAATTATTCATAGTATTTGACCTTCAAACCAATTTCGTATATGACTATAATAACCTCTCTTTTCTCAAACCCTTTCTAATTTTTGCTGTGGTGTTTGACAGGCCGATAGATATCCTTCAACTTTTGTTCTCTTTTCGCACTGAATAACGTTTTTCTTTTTGTGTGTAAATATCATACTAATCTTTGCGTGACGCGAGAAGGGAGGTACGTGCTTCTAGCCCTATGCTTGATGTTAACATTTATGATTGACAAATTTTCATTTTTTTTAGGCCTACAGATTTGAGCATGTGTACCTAGTCTATACGACTTCCCGTATCAGACCAAGAAAAAAAGAGAGAGCTCGAAAAACGGAGCTCAAGAGAGAGAGAGAGAGAGAGAGAAGGAGAGAAAGGGGGTGGGGTCTATTCAGTCAATGTTGAGGTTCATATTGCACGCTCCTTCGCCCACAGATCCCTGCGCTGCCTTTTTAGACTAGCCAGTGCCGTAACTGAGATGGTAAACATTATGATTGTGGGAAACACGTGGAACGCGGAGAAGCTCGAGGCTGTGCGAAAACAGCTGATTGACATACAGCAGACATCTACGTTCATTTTGTTTACGCTGCGGTGCGTAACGAGAAACCTGCTCGCGGCTTTGTGTTAGACTGCAAGCACAGACCCCAATTTGACACTTTATCCAAAAAGAAATCATTGTGCCTTGAGAGAAGCCTAGCCCAGCTACCTACTGGTTGTGTCCTGTGTCAGGAGCAGCTGTAGTACAAGGCCTATGGTAGTCTTATAGTGCAGACTCTCTTTTACGACTGACCAGGGTTTGTGCCTGCAAACTACACAGATCCCCGCGCTGCCTTTTTAGACTAGCCAGTGCTGTAACTGAGATGATAAACATTATGATTGTGCGAAACACGTGGAACGCGGAGAAGCTCGAGGCTGTGCGAAAACAGCTGATTGACATACCGCAGACATCTACGTTCATTTTGTTTACGCTGCGGTGCGTAACGAGAAACAATACGCTCTTTGTCTTCGTACATGCGCGCGGCTTTATGTATCCAGGAACGTGTGTGTATCCCTTCCACCTCCCTAGCCCTGGTGTACCTTACACTCAAGGCAAATTGAATACATCACACGGAGCTAGGCTAGTCTGCAAGCACAAACCCTGGTCAGTCGTAAAAGAGAGTCTGCACTATAAGACTACCATAGGCCATGTACTGTAGCTGCTCCTGACAACCAGTAGGTAGCTGGGCTTCTCTCAAGGCACACTGATTTGTTGATGAAGTGTCAAATTAGGGTCTGTGCTTGCAGACTAGAGCTAGGCGAGCCATAATGTTTGTTTGGCCATGCATGGACCTACTACACGTCGTTTGACCAAACAGCTGATATCTATATCAGTATCATTCTCTCCCTTTTGCACTCTTTGTATCTTGACCCTCCCTCATCCTCTCGTCTTCCCGTCCTCTCTCACTTTCCTCTTATCTTTACCTTCACCTCCCTCTTATCTTTACCTTCACCTCCCTCTGATCCCTTCTATATTACGCTCAATTACCATTTCATAAGTAGTTAAGTACACGATTGGTCTCAAATCTTCAGTGTAAGTGGATAGGTGTACATGTGTATCAAATTTGACACGGGTAATAAATTCATATGTTTATTGACACAGTCTGACCACTCTTTAACCCTTTTCCACGAAGACCTGCGTTTGTTGACCTGTCCATTGGATGTGCACTCAATGTGCAGAATGTCACATGCCGCAGTGGAGAGCCCCATGGTGTCTGCATGGTGTCTGTCACCACATTGAGATCAGACCTCATGGCTACAGACTATTATCCCGAAATTGTGTCACTCATCATCGTGACTGGATAAAGAGGTATGTCCATCTGGACATGCCCAATTTATTATGTCCAGTATTTTACCTCCTACATAGAACACTCTGAGACGTATATTGTTTATTTAGAAGCATTTTCAAACCAACTCACATTGAAAATTTTCCCGTTGCTGCTTCTCAAACCTATGATATAAACTTGCAAACCACCTGGCGCTATTTACATTACACCGTTAAAGGGCATTCCATGCAACCCTTGTAAAGTTGTAATAAGTTAATTGGTATAAAGCAGAAAATTTGAAAAACCGAATGGCGAAAGTGTGATATAAATAAATATACTCTATATCTGACCAATTATCAAAAAGTCATGACTGTTTGAATATGAGATCTAATTTGCAGTTTGGTTAGTGGACTGTGCCATAGCCGCGAATCAGTCTCACGTTTGTCGTGTACAAAAATACAAATGATTGAGCTTTTTCTCCTTAGGACCTTCTCCCTTGGCTTGGGGTACTACTCAACATCATGGACAGCGCAGTATAGGTCCTCTGAAAATAATAGACCCGCTAAAGTCTTTCTGAAATAAAATCAAATATAAATTGAAGGGACATATTTTATGTCAACTCATGCTCAGAACTCCTCAAAACTTGATCACAGTTAGGACACCAATACCTTAGACTTGTCCAACTTCTTACGACTTTGTCATTTGTCCATCGCTTTGATAGACAACAAGAAGGGGTATAATTTTAATATTTAGAATCATATAGACTGTATAGCTCAATGATCGACGATCATTTCATATACCTGCATAAACATTGCAAAAGCCACGGTATAGATCTTGAGCCTTCAATAGTCAAAGCACTGAATCCGTAAAAAACAGTCAGCTGCTTTTACAAAGTTGTCAACTTTGAATAGTGGTGTATGTGTGAAGTGTTTTCTTTGTAATCCGCACTCGCCATTCAGAGGTACTTCAGAAACCCAAGATATACGACGGTAGTTTCTTTATTGACAGGTATAAGCGCGATGTAGAACACTTTGGACGGTAGGGGGCAACATTCCCATAAAAGTCACGGTGGAATGAATTAAAATGCTGCTTGGGCGAACAAGAACGAGGTCAAACAGATGTTCAATTCGAGTTCAAAATACGCGTGTTCTGAACGGTTTAAATCATATGAGAGGTTTTGTATAGTAGTATAGACGTAGTAGGTCCATGGTAGTAGGATGGTAATTTGATTTGTTAAATAAATGAAACCATTAAAGGCACACTGTCCTACTTGTAGCTACTTGCTCCCTCTATATAGAAAACTTCCCAAATCGGTGCCTGTTGGTCCCCCATGATCCTCTTTTTCTTATGTTAAATGAGAGCTGAGTTAATGAGATAGCCACCTGTCACAGTGACCTCGATGGCTCGCTGTGTGGTCTAATCCCTTCTAGCTGCAGTAGTAACGCCTACCTTTAAGAGGTAGGATTGTTGTAAAGTCGGGTGAATGTAAAATGGGTCGTTACTCAAATAAAAGCATTGTGATTTTAATTTTAGCCTACAAACTGCAGACTCAAACTCAGCCTAACGCATTTGGTGGGATTGGGTGAGATTGCTTCTTTAATTGGTTTAAGAATAAGCCTACATGGGAAGTTTAGGTCGTGTGTGTAATTTGGGGTTTAACAGACGTGTATCAATCAGAGACTACATGTAAGTCTTGAACCGGACAGAGAGCTGACCATACCACTGACATAACTGCTAGACCTGTCTCTTGTCTCACGTAGGCTTATACCCCTTCACATACACATATTTTCCTTACGAATCCTTACGGATCGCCAAGTCGTAGTCATCATCCGTAAATGACTCGCTGGTATCCGTAATAGCTCATCACAACTCGCAACAACTCGCAGACACTCGTAAGGAACCGTGAAAGGAGATGCAAATTTGTTGACATGTCAAAAATCTTCTTACGATTGTCCACGGATTAATTTGTCCGTAAATAACTCGTAAATAGGTCATAATAATTTGTAGGTATCGTAAACCGCTCGCATCAACACGATACCATCCGTACACTGCTCGCAAGAATCCGTAAATGACTCGTAAAGATTTCTTAAACAATTTATTTTGGTTTCTTTACAATTTGTTTACAGATCATTTACGGATTACTTACGGATTATTTACGGATTATTACGAGTGCTTACATGTTGTTTACGATTTCATTTGGGTCGTGTTACAATGGCTTTACGGATTGTTGCAAGTTATTGCGAGAACTTTACGTGTAGTTACGAGTATTTTACAAATAGATACGTATACTTCAAGTATTCTTACGTATCGTTTACGTTTTTGGGGAAAGGGTTAAAAGCTGCAAATTTGAACACATTTTCAGTTGTTATTTTTTGGTTAAAAATCGTAAGGATTCGTAAATACTCGTAACTATCTCGTAACTATTCATAACAACACGTTAACAGGTCGTTACTAACACATAAGGTGCTCGTAGTTATCCGTGACAACCCGTAACAAATCGTGGAATTCTGCCGTAAGTATATCGTAATAATTCGTAATAATCTGTTACAAACCGTAAATAGCTCGTAATAAAAGTGGCCAAATCATAAGGATCCGCGAAAGATCTGTGAATTTGTGCGATCCATAAGGACTTGTAAGAAAAATCTGTGTATGTGAAGGGGGGATTAGGGGGATTTATTGTGATTGGGTCGTTACCTGTATTAAGACTGATACAAGCATGGGTTGCGATGCTAGGTTGAACCAGTGCTCCTGAATATTAAATAGTTGATTAGTTATGAACCTACTTATGATATCGATTTCGATGTGTTATGGATAACATAATATTCTCTAGTTTGTAAGTAGGACGCCTTCAATGTTCCAGCGTGGCAGACTTTATTTAAAATTTGCAGCAATATCACTCAAATCTTTGCACCTGTTTATTATCTCGCCATGCATTTGATTATTATCCCAGATGGTCTTATAACAGCATACTTCGTTTAGATCTTCTATCTTGTGGACGGGTTATTACCATTGCATTCCCTCCTCCTGTTCATAGTCTTGCAGATGCCAAAAGTAATTTTCATATAGTTGAGCCCCATGTTAGTATGTACTGTTCCCAGAATTCACTTCACTCTACCGTATATGAATGTATCGAATGTGTAGGTTGATCCAAAGTTGCATATTGGAGGAAAGATAATCATATCTCTCTCTCTCTATATATATACATATCTCTCTCTAGTCTCTATATACATATCACTCTACATATCCCTCTCTCTATATATTATATATGTATATACCAGATCGCCACCCTGTTACAGTTGTCTTTGAGTGACTCGATATTTTACAACATATTTAATTTAAGACTGCATATTATCGGGACTCTGTTCTTAATATGTTGTGAAAGATATACATATGTGTGTGTATATGTATTTATACATCTGTATGAAAAGTATAACATACTTTCATGAATAGTCTTGTAACCAATGTGTTGTACGTCTTGTTTGTTTTTGCATGCCAGGACCAGAGAGTCGGAGATAATAGAATGGTGGCTGACCTGTTAAGGATGATGTCTGGAACACACTGCACAGCCACGTGCTACTTTGCTGACTCAACTATGCAGTCAACTAGATGTTCCAGTGCGCCACGGACGTAGTATTTTATATAGTCTCGTGAATGCCACAGATCTCTATGGCGAGTTGATAGCTTCCTTTGCACTTTGAACACTACACACTTTGTGAGCATCTGTGTGCGTCGTTGCCGCGTGTGTGTCTCACACACACAGAGGGTTGTGAGTGTCTCGCACACACAGAGGGTTGTGTGTGCCGTCGCTAGTTGTTATTCAAATTTGCTGGTCAATAGCACCATCGATTTCTTCGGGGGAAACAGCTACGTACGTGCAACGGGTGCTTAAACGCAACAACTGCTCGGAATTTGGAGTTTATGGATTGGTAGTTCTTAAAGGGGAATGTTCTCAGGTACTTTCGTGTTCGCTTCGGCAACACATCTATTAAAATTGGAACGATACAGAGAAGATTAGCATGGCCCCTGCGCAAGGATGACACGCAAAATCGTGAAGCGTTCCATATTTTTGCGTTTTAAAATCATTTAATTTCCATAATTTCTCGAAATCCCTACTAAAAACGGCCCAAAACTGACATTTTAGGCCCTAAAACGTCTTTAAATTAGTTTTTGCAAAATGAGGGTCTGGAGCAAAGGCTAATCTAACCTTTAATTACATATACAGATGATGGTTAAGAGGAGGGTCCTTTAAGGGAAACCCTGGTCACACCACAAACCTGTGACGTGCCCTTCAAATGGCCGAAAATCTGTGTTTTTAGCATTACAAAACAGATCAAAAGGTATTTTCAGAATACTGTCTGGGCAAAAGACTAGTTTCATAACTTTGATATGAAGAATCATGTCTTGGGAACCTTTAAGAATTTAAAAGATGATACCAAACCCAAGAGACCTACTTGAAAGACCTAAATCGGCCTAACTGCCTAAAGTAGGACCAACGGTAGAAACGTAACAATGTTCAGATCAAATTTGCTAATTTACCTTCCCTCTGTGCATTAGGTCTGGGTGTCTTGTGAATTTGATTTAGACTAGGACTGTCATGTCTTCGTCACGTGATACCAGGCCATCCCTGCTGTCTCCATCAAGGTCAGGCTCGAGGTCAAGATCAAGGGATGATATCTTCCTAATGTGATGTCACTGAAGCTGCGAGCAATGCCTTCTGCCGCTGTACCCAACGACTTTCAGTTTGTTGAAACGTACCTGTACCATGGAAAGGTCAATGACCGACCGATCGAGCTAAGGTGTTTCACGACACAGACTGAAACTAGAAAACGTTGATAAAGGATAGGTCCGATGCCGTTTACACTATGAACATGACTGACAAAGAAAGCGGACAAAATATACAGTTCCTCAAGTAGACAAAGGAACATCCCTTCACTGCTATTATGTAAAAAGGTGAATATGCATGTGACACCTGTTCTACACATTTTTACATAATAGCAGTGAAGGGATGTTCCTTTGTCTACCTGAGGAACTGTATATTTTGTCCGCTTTCTTTGTCAGTCATGTTCATAGTGTTAATAAGACCCAGTCAGAGCCCTGCTTCATGAAACGTGTTATCTATAACAAGTACTGATTAGTGTTGTAATCTACTGAAAGCATGGCATTTGATTACCTGTGAGCAAATTTTGTTGTGATATAAATTTAGTATTTTTAAGTGATGACATGTTTTATGAAACAGAGCCATGATGTGAAGAAATGCTGATGATATACATGTATCAAAATTGTGCAGGTAGTGATTACAAACCGAGACTTTAGGAACAGGCCTGAAATAATTATGAAGGTTCTTACTCTGTGTTATACCTCAATACAAGTACAACGAACTAGAGTAAAAACATATGCCTGCCTCGCAACAACAAAAAATACCAAGCTGAATTGTCACGGTCAAATGCGTATTCGGATACTGAGACTTGGGGGAGATTGTTTTTCTTTACAAGGAACGAGTTTCTTAATGACTCTCTGGTTCTGAAGATAGGAGGTCAGACTATAGACTAGACTATACAAAGGAAAATGTCTTTTGTTTAAGAGACCTTATAATCAAATACTGAGTTGAATGTAGACCGTAAAATAAGTTAACAGTGACAGGGAAATGAGAGAAGAGGACTGGAATATCCCTTATACATGTACATGTATTTCCCTTGTCATAAAGATAGGAGGTCAAACTAGACGAAAGAAAAAAAGGATTTGTTATTGAGACATAATGGACATTTTTCTTGACAAGGTCTACTCAATACAAAACATGTTTGTTTATAGTAGTCATGTTTCATCTCTTCGGGCATCTCTTGTTATTAGAAAGAGTAGTGTTAAGGGATGTATCGTTTAAGGAAATAAAATTGAATAAACGAACAGTTGTGAGCCCGTTGACCATAAGCTGCATTTTCGTACTTAGTGTTTCGTGGTAAGCTTCTAGATCACCCTCTGTTGTGCAGTTATGGTGTGCATTGTGTAGTTGTAGTAGTAGCAGTACGTGTATTAGAAGAAGTAGTAAAAAGAAAAGTAGCATAAGTAGTAAAAAAGCAGTAGTAGTATAGTGGCAGAAGCATTATTAGAAGGATTAGTAATAATAGTTGCAGTAAGAGTAGGACTAGCAGTAGTGACTTTTATTTTCGACCGATTGTATGAAACTATATGTAATGTTTATTTCGTTGTAAGCCTCTTTATGTTTGTAAATAACTTTGTAATTGCATTCCCATTTCACTATTCTCACTTTAATAAACGCCTGAAACGTGATGTGTATGTGTTCATTTATTTTGGAGTGAATTAAAACCAAGCCAGACTCCGGGGTAATAAAATGTAAACTGTAGCGCTTCACCAGTTACAGCGTGCCCGACCAAAGCGCTTACGGTATTATTACCCCGTATTATTAGTAGTACATGTATTGTTATACATATATACGTGTATATACAAGTCATGTAAAATGTAAATATAACATTTTATATACATGTATACATGTAAAATGTAAATATTACATTTTATATACATGTATACACATTCATGTACATGTACACACATGTACATGTTAATAAATATATCCCCCTACCCTTATATTCGTATAAGTGTAGGGGAGCCCCGGAGTAGAACTCCACCTTCACACCCCCAATCAGTAATTATCCTGGAAGGCGAGACCCGGGGCTCACAGTAATAAAATTCATTTTTTGGCTCCCAGCCAAAGGTGACGCCAAATGCTTGATAGCAATAATACTATAGGCCTATAATTAATAAGCACGATAATAAAAGATCGTTAAAAAGTACGTTGTAATTGTATATTTTGCTATGATAGAAGAGAGGCATTGTAGACATTCGATACCATAAAAACTATTCACTTTACAATTAAATTATACTTATATTGTAGTGAATTTATGCTCCATTATAGTGTCAACGAACTTTATGTAATGTTTTGATATTGCCTTGTTGTGCCGACAACTTTTGAGAAATTTACGCTGATAATTTATGCAGTTTTCCTGCGACGTCGTATGTTTCACATTCTTGACACATTTTGGCACCTGCCTTCACATATCTCGTCGCCATGGTTTGTTTTCGTAATGTGACCAATCACAGCTTCCGCTGGTCACGTTTTCGCCACGGAGCTGGGGTTTTCGGTACTTCTCCTGCATGATCTCGTAAGATCATCACGTATTGGATTGGTCCACTTTGATAGCATTAGCAATCTTCGCGATTTTTCATCCAGCAGCTACGGCGACATAGTGTAGCGTTTTCCGTTGGTTTTCCACTAGATTTAGTACACGCCTGTGATTTCTTCACGACAACTGTTAATAGCGAACTGCTTGTTTTCTCTTCGCGACTCGACATCTCGTGACTTCAATTCTGACACTTATTTCACTTGGAATACGCGGTTTATTTACAACGCGCCAGTGGTTATTTTCGTGTACTTTCTTCCTGGGCTAGCATATTTTGATTTACGCTTGTGCTAGCCCGAGGTGTTTATATTTACGTTACTTCATTTTTGCCACAACTTTAGAAGAACGCGATCCGCTTCTCGTACTTTAGCCGAGGCCTCCGGTTATTAGCTGATTAGATAGCGTTTATATTACCAACTCTTGCCACAACTAGACTCCACTTCTTCAGTCTTCAGTCTAGTATTTTGTATATAGTCGTCGGGGACATTTACTACGAACACTCCCTCTGTTCCCCAACATTTAGGAGTGTCAATTTCTACAATTCTTCTTCAACGTGTTACACTCGACATTGTATATATTGATCAACACACATCGCGATCGCCATTGTCATCTTCATACTACATACAGGATCACTCTCAAGTTTCTACACAACAAAGGACAGTGGTGAGTAAAAGTCTAGCTCATAGTCATACTCATTTTAGTCAGCATAGAATTTTTACATTGGTGACCCCGACGTGATACGTTTTTACTCGCTGTGTGTTATCATTATCAACATCGTTATGCCTGATCTTCCAGAACCAGTCGATCCTACCACTACCGGTGATACTTCTACTTCTTCCTCTTCGCCCAGCATTGCTGGAGCTGTCGGTCTTAAACTTCCGCCTTTCTGGCCGAACGATCCGTCCCTGTGGTTCGCACAAGTGGAAGCACAATTCTTAACCAGAGGTATTACAGCCGAGAATACTAAATTTGCACATGTTGTTGGTTCGTTGCAGCCAGAGATCGCGCAAGAAGTTCGTGATTTTTTGATCAGTCCGCCTACTACAGAACGGTATACTTCACTTAAGACTGAACTTATCAAGCGCACTTCGGCATCTCAACAGCACCGTCTACACCAACTTCTCATCTCGGAAGAACTAGGTGACCGGAAACCGAGTCAATTTCTGCGTCGCATGAGGCAGCTCTTGGGTGAGTTTTCCCTAGAGGATAACATTTTGAAACAGTTAGTTTTTACAGCGATTGCCCAATAATGTGCAGTTAATTCTTGCATCTACGAGTGAAGAAGTTTCAATCGAACAGTTAGCTTTAATCGCCGATAAGATTGTTGAGGTAGCAACACCATCACCTTTTGTAGCTACAGTTTCTCAGTCTGCGGCTACTACTAGTTTTGCTACACCCAGTCAGTCAGCTACGGTTTGTACCACAGGAGCATGTGCTTGTAGTTCCGATAGTGTGTCTGTTAAGGATTTACAGGTTTCAGTTCATCAATTGACGCTACAGGTACAGGCGTTAACCGCGAACATTCAAGAGCGTGGCAGGTCCAGTGAACGTGGTGCCAAGGCCAACTCTCGACAGTCGAAGAGCAGATCAATGAGCAGGTCTCGCAGACAGCCAGATAAGAACGGTTATTGTTGGTATCACTCCAATTTTGGTACCAAGGCTCACAGGTGTTTATTACCTTGTACATTTTCTTCTCATCAGTCTACTCCTCGTCCTGTTCAGGGAAACGAATAGACCGACATATTGAAGCGACTAGTAGTGTCGGTCCGAACCCTGAGAGTCGCTTGTTTTATATTACTGACAAGCAAACCGGAACTCGTTTTTTAGTAGATACTGGTGCCGAGGTCAGTATTTTTCCACGGTCTGTTCTTGGGAAATCATTTTCTTCTCTACCTTCTCACTCCAAGATAGAGCTTGAAGCTGTTAACCGTACCCCTATACAAGTCTACGGAGAGCGGTTTTTTTCGCTCGACCTGGGACTTCGCCGGACATTTAAGTGGGTGTTTATTGTGACCAGCATATCGACGCCTATTCTTGGAGCTGATTTCCTGGACCATTTTGGTTTGCTTGTTGACGTTAAGTTCCGCAAGCTTATCGATAGGACTACTAGCCTTTCTGTGCATGGTTTCGGTTCATTCACGGGTACCATTAGCCCCATGTATGTCCGACAGGCTACTGCTACACCGTCACGGTTTACCGACCTTCTTCAAGGTTATCCGGACATAGTTCGTCCTACCTACAACGACATATCAGTGAAGCATGCTACCACTCACCACATAGTCACTCATGGTCCTCCAGTTACGGCTCGGCCTCGTCGCCTTGCGCCAGATCGCCTCGAGATCGCCCGTGCAGAGTTTCAGCATATGCAGGAGCTTGGAATCATACGGCCATCTTCAAGTAACTGGGCCTCACCACTACATATAATCCCCCTCAACATATGGTTCCCAAGAAGAAGCCAGGTGAGTGGCGTCCTTGTGGGGACTATCGTGCTCTCAATGCCTCCACGGTTCCTGACAGATACCCTATACCTCACTTACAAGACTTTTCTGGTGCACTTCAGGGCAAGCAGGTTTTTTCCAAGTTGGACTTGGTTCGTGCCTATCATCAGGTACCGGTAGAACCATGTGACATTGCCAAGACTGCTATTACGACACCCTTTGGCCTTTTTGAATTCATCCGCATGCCATTTGGACTCAGAAACGCTGCACAGACTTTTCAACGATTCATAGATGAAGTTTTGAGGGGTTTGCCGTTCGTCTATGCATATATTGACGATCTTCTAATTAGCAGTACGGATATGGATGAGCACGAGCGGCATCTTAAGCAGCTTTTTGACCGTTTGTCTCAACACGGTGTCGTAATCAACCCATCCAAGTGTGTGTTCGCAGTTTCTAGCCTCACCTTTCTGGGTCATCATATCGATGAGAAAGGCATATCACCTCTTCCAGACCGGGTAGTTGCTATCCAGGAGTTTCCACCACCCACTTCTCTACGTAAGCTGCGGGAATTCTTGGGGTTGGTGAACTTTTACCGTCGTTTTGTACCCCATTGCGCAGACATTGCTCGTCCACTCACCGACCTACTCAAGAATCAGAAGAAGAAGAATCGACCAATCGAGCTCGACGCTGAGGCACTTTTAGCTTTTAACGAGACGAAGTCGGCTTTATCGCGTGCTACTCTTCTGGTTCATCACAGGTCAGACGTTCCTGTTTGTCTACTTACCGATGCCTCGGACTATGGGGTGGGGGCAGTTTTGCAGCAGCTGGTTCATGGGGAGTGGCAGCCACTTTCCTTTTTCTCCAAACGTCTTAAATCTGCAGAGACTCGATATGGAACTTTTGGCAGAGAACTTCTGGCCATCTACTTAGCCATCAAGCATTTCTCCCACCTTCTCGTCGGTCGGCATTTCTGTGTGTATACTGATCACAAACCACTAGTTCATGCCTACAACGCCAAGCCTGATCGGTATTCGCCACGAGAGATCAGACACTTGGATTTCATTTCCCAGTACACTACTGACTTGCGTCATATTAGTGGGAAAGACAACACAGCAGCTGACGCCCTTTCTCGAGCTGACATTCATGCTCTACATATAGATGCATCCTCCGTCATCGATTTTGAGGCTATCGCTGAAGCTCAGAAGTCTGATTTGGAGCTTGATAGTTTACGACATTCGTCTCTTCATCTGGACGCCATACCACTTCCTTCTTCACCTGGTACTATTTTGTGTGATACTACTAAGGGCAATCCTCGTCCTTACGTCCCTCCATCGTTCAGGCGCACAGTTTTTAGTGCTCTTCATGATTTGTCACACCCTGGTATCAGAGCATCTCAGCGTTTGGTCACCGACCGTTTCGTGTGGCCCAGCATAAACACTGATGTGAGGGAGTGGGCCAGAACTTGCCTTAAGTGCCAGCAGTGTAAGATACACCGTCATACGAGGGCACCATTGGGCACATTCTCGACTCCGGATGCCAGATTTGACCATGTTCATATAGATTTGGTAGGACCTCTTCCTCCTTCAGAGGGCTATGCATATCTACTTACATGCATAGACAGGTTTACTCGTTGGCCTGCAGCTATACCACTCAAGGACATAACAGCAGAGTCCGTCGCACGGGCTTTTGTCGCCAACTGGGTTGCTCTTTACGGGGTTCCCTCCACTATTACCACAGATAGAGGTAGCCAGTTTGAGTCCAAGTTGTTTCAGTCTCTCACCGACCTGTTAGGGAGCAAGCGTACTAGGACTACAGCTTATCATCCTGCTTCTAATGGACTTGTGGAACGTTTCCACCGCCAACTGAAAGCTTCACTCAAAGCTCATTCTAACGCTCGCTGGACTGAGACCCTTCCTCTCGTCATGTTGGGTATTCGTACGACTGTGAAATTTGACCTGGGTTGCTGTGCATCCGAGCTTGTCTACGGGACCACCATTCGGTTGCCGGGGCAATTTGTTGCTCCCAGTCAGACTAGCAGTTGTGCTGATCTCAGCGATTACGTGGATAGACTCAAGCAACAGATGCAGGACTTGAGAGCTCAGCCTCCTCGTGTTTCTCAACGTCAGTCACAGGTTCATCCTGATTTATCTACTTGTACACATGTTTTCGTGCGACATGATGCTGTGAGGAAGCCGCTACAACCTCCGTATGATGGTCCTTTTCAGATTCTTAGCCGTTCTGACAAGTTTTTCACTCTCGATGTGCGTGGAAAACATAGTAGTGTCAGTGTCGACAGACTGAAGCCGGCATACATCGATTCAGAGTTTTCTAAGGTTCCTCCTTCTGACAAGTTTCCTCCTTCTGACAAGTTTCCTCCTTCTGACAAGATTCTTCCTCCCGTCAAGGCTCCTCCTCTTGTCAAGGCTCCTACATCACGTTTGAAGGATGTACGCCCTCCTGTTTCTGCAACGCCTACTCCTCCTCCAGTGAAGACGACCAGGTCAGGGAGACACGTTCATTGGCCTGCACGTTTTGTACAGTATTTTGCAGTGAGTTGAACACTACTTGTATATCTTCATCGATTGCTTCCTTTTTCATATCTTCTCAAGCAACAATCTAGAGGGGGATTATATGTAGTGAATTTATGCTCCATTATAGTGTCAACGAACTTTATGTAATGTTTTGATATTGCCTTGTTGTGCCGACAACTTTTGAGAAATTTACGCTGATAATTTATGCAGTTTTCCTGCGACGTCGTATGTTTCACATTCTTGACACATTTTGGCACCTGCCTTCACATATCTCGTCGCCATGGTTTGTTTTCGTAATGTGACCAATCACAGCTTCCGCTGGTCACGTTTTCGCCACGGAGCTGGGGTTTTCGGTACTTCTCCTGCATGATCTCGTAAGATCATCACGTATTGGATTGGTCCACTTTGATAGCATTAGCAATCTTCGCGATTTTTCATCCAGCAGCTACGGCGACATAGTGTAGCGTTTTCCGTTGGTTTTCCACTAGATTTAGTACACGCCTGTGATTTCTTCACGACAACTGTTAATAGCGAACTGCTTGTTTTCTCTTCGCGACTCGACATCTCGTGACTTCAATTCTGACACTTATTTCACTTGGAATACGCGGTTTATTTACAACGCGCCAGTGGTTATTTTCGTGTACTTTCTTCCTGGGCTAGCATATTTTGATTTACGCTTGTGCTAGCCCGAGGTGTTTATATTTACGTTACTTCATTTTTGCCACAACTTTAGAAGAACGCGATCCGCTTCTCGTACTTTAGCCGAGGCCTCCGGTTATTAGCTGATTAGATAGCGTTTATATTACCAACTCTTGCCACAACTAGACTCCACTTCTTCAGTCTTCAGTCTAGTATTTTGTATATAGTCGTCGGGGACATTTACTACGAACACTCCCTCTGTTCCCCAACATTTAGGAGTGTCAATTTCTACAATTCTTCTTCAACGTGTTACACTCGACATTGTATATATTGATCAACACACATCGCGATCGCCATTGTCATCTTCATACTACATACAGGATCACTCTCAAGTTTCTACACAACAAAGGACAGTGGTGAGTAAAAGTCTAGCTCATAGTCATACTCATTTTAGTCAGCATAGAATTTTTACAATATATAAGAATAAACATAACCAATCACGAAAATTCTGGTCGTAAAGTTGACCAACAAAAGAGAACATTGAGGTATATTTCTGTCAAAAACATGAATTTTAAGACGACTCCCGCATCTTTCACTGATCCCATGAATAAGCAAAGCTTTATGTATATATATCTATATACACCAAGGCAATGTATTACAAAGAGTTGATATTAATCGCAACTTATTTGCGATTGATATCAATCGGAACTCTATTAATATAAGAAATAGGAGATTGCAAATTTGATTAGAGGACTTGCGATTGATTTGGATCAATCGCAACTCTTTGTAAGACAGGGCCTAGATGATAGTGTACATGTAATAATAATGTTGTTTACCCAGGGAAGTAGCCTCATCATCATCAACGCTGTTGTTCTAGGGGACGTGCAATTATTACCCAGCAATTTGCCAGATTACACGCGGATGGAGAGTGTCATAATGTGAATACATTTCTTGACGGCCTGAAATTCTAGAGCTCGATCCTTAGATTAAGAGTCGAGTGAATAGACCTCCATAACACGACACATCAACATCTTTTGCCCCCCCCCCCCCCAACTACAAAAAAAATCTAAATGTTGACCCACTTTTGACGATCCAGCCACTGACTGGACGAGTTCATGATTTATTTTTGGAACGCTACAGAGAAGATTGGCATATCTCGGCCAAATTGGAACACTACAGAGAAGATTGGCATATCTCGGCCAAATTGGAACACTACAGAGAAGATTGGCATATCTCGGCTATATTGGAAAACTACAGAGAAGATTGGCATATCTCGGCCAAATTGGAACACTACAGAGAAGATTGGCATATCTCGGCCAAATTGGAACACTACAGAGAAGATTGGCATATCTCGGCCAAATTGGAACACTACAGAGAAGATTGGCATATCTCGGCCAAATTGGAACGCTACAGAGAAGATTGGCATATCTCGGCCAAATTGGAACACTACAGAGAAGATTGGCATATCTCGGCCAAATTGGAACACTACAGAGAAGATTGGCATATCTCGGCCAAATTGGAACGCTACAGAGAAGATTGGCATATCTCGGCCAAATTGGAACACTACAGAGAAGATTGGCATATCTCGGCCAAATTGGAACACTACAGAAAAGATTGGCATATCTCGGCCAAATTGGAACACTACAGAGAAGATTGGCATATCTCGGCCAAATTGGAACACTACAGAGAAGATTGGCAGATCTCGGCCAAATTGGAACGCTACAGAGAAGATTGGCATATCTCGGCCAAATTGGAACGCTACAGAGAAGATTGGCATATCTCGGCCAAATTGGAACACTACAGAGAAGATTGGCATATCTCGGCCAAATTGGAACACTACAGAGAAGATTGGCATATCTCGGCCAAATTGGAACCCTACAGAGAAGATTGGCATATCTCGGCCAAATTGGAACACTACAGAGAAGATTGGCATATCTCGGCCAAATTGGAACACTACAGAGAAGATTGGCATATCTCGGCCAAATTGGAACGCTACAGAGAAGATTGGCATATCTCGGCCAAATTGAAACGCTACATAGAAGATTGGCATATCTCTCCAAATTGGAACGCTACAGAGAAGATTGGCATATCTCGGCCAAATTGGAACACTACAGAGAAGATTGGCATATCTCGGCCAAACTTGGAACACTACAGAGAAGATTGGCATGTCTCGGCCAAATTGGAACGCTACAGAGAAGATTGGCCGATCTCAGCCAAATTTGGAACACTACAGAGAAGATTGGCATATCTCGGCCAAATTGGAACGCTACAGAGAAGATTGGCATATCTCGGCCAAATTGGAACGCTACAGAGAAGATTGGCATATCTCGGCCAAATTGGAACGCTACAGAGAAGATTGGCATATCTCGGCCAAATTGGAACACTACAGAGAAGATTGGCATATCTCGGCCAAATTGGAACACTACAGAGAAGATTGGCATATCTCGGCCAAATTGGAACACTACAGAGAAGATTGGCATATCTCGGCCAAATTGGAACACTACAGAGAAGATTGGCATATCTCGGCCAAATTGGAACGCTATCAGAGAATATTGGCATATCTCGGCCAAATTAGAACGCTACAGAGAAGATTGGCATATCTAGGCCAAATTGGAACATTACAGAGAAGATTGGCATATCTCGGCCAAATTGGAACACTACAGAGAAGATTGGCATATCTCGGCCAAATTAGAACGCTACAGAGAAGATTGGCCGATCTCGGCCAAATTGGAACGCTACAGAGAAGATTGGCATATCTCGGTCAAATTAGAACGCTATAGAGAAGATTGGCATATCTCGGCCAAATTGGAACACTACAGAGAAGATTGGCATATCTCGGCCAAATTGGAACACTACAGAGAAGATTGGCATATCTCGGCCAAATTGGAACGCTACAGAGAAGATTGGCATATCTCGGCCAAATTAGAACGCTACGGAGAAGATTGGCATATCTCGGCCAAATTGGAACACTACAGAGAAGATTGGCATATCTCGGCCAAATTGGAACACTACAGAGAAGATTGGCATATCTCGGCCAATTTGGAACACTACAGAGAAGATTGGCATATCTCGGCCAAATTGGAACACTACAGAGAAGATTGGCATATCTCGGCCAAATTGGAACACTACAGAGAAGATTGGCATATCTCGGCCAAATTGGAACCCTACAGAGAAGATTGGCATATCTCGGCCAAATTGGAACATTACAGAGAAGATTGGCATATCTCGGCCAAATTGGAACACTACAGAGAAGATTGGCATATCTCGGCCAAATTGGAACGCTACAGAGAAGATTGGCATATCTCGGCCAAATTGGAACGCTACAGAGAAGATTGGCATATCTCGGCCAAATTGAAACGCTACATAGAAGATTGGCATATCTCTCCAAATTGGAACGCTACAGAGAAGATTGGCATATCTCGGCCAAATTGGAACACTACAGAGAAGATTGGCATATCTCGGCCAAATTGGAACACTACAGAGAAGATTGGCATATCTCGGCCAAATTGGAACACTACAGAGAAGATTGGCATATCTCGGCCAAATTGGAACACTACAGAGAAGATTGGCATATCTCGGCCAAATTGGAACACTACAGAGAAGATTGGCATATCTCGGCCAAATTGGAACGCTATCAGAGAATATTGGCATATCTCGGCCAAATTGGAACGCTACAGAGAAGATTGGCATATCTAGGCCAAATTGGAACATTACAGAGAAGATTGGCATATCTCGGCCAAATTGGAACACTACAGAGAAGATTGGCATATCTCGGCCAAATTAGAACACTACAGAAAAGATTGGCATATCTCGGCCAAATTGGAACGCTACAGAGAAGATTGGCATATCTCGGCCAAATTGGAACGCTATAGAGAAGATTGGCATATCTCGGCCAAATTGGAACGCTACAGAGAAGATTGGCATATCTCGGCCAAATTGGAACGCTTCAGAAAAGATTGGCATCTTTAAAATGATGTGCTACACTTGTTGAAATTCAATTTATCTATGAAGATAATTATGAATTTCAAAAGGGCCTTAACGTGTATCTCATCTTTTTTCCTTATGCCAAAAGGGCCTTAACCTACACGGCAAATCTTTTATCAATGACAGATTATTTCGTAATTTCCATTTAATTCAATAAATATCAGTAGAAACACCATTAAAAGCATGATTAGTCTAAAATAGACACAATGTACTTAAAATAATCTCTGAAAGTATATGTTATGAATTTAGATCATGAAATCATAGTGAGATTTAAATTAGGTGTGGATGCATGAAATGCGACCGACTCGTTGAAATACGCAGATGACAACGTATGGGACTGTGATGAAAAATAAACAACGAAAAAGGTGTCCTAAATGTACGATCTCTGAAAAGTTACTTTACCGAAAGCTGCATTATATTAATAACAATATTCAGAAACCAAAAATACTTTTTCAAACATTTTTTTTTTTTTTCAGTTTTCGTGATCCAGTAGCCGTAGGAGGGCCTTTCTGGCAAACCAAAGCCAGGGCCCAGATGATAGTGTACATGTAATAATAATGTTGTTTACCCAGGGAAGTAGCCTGATCATCATCAACGCTGTTCTTATAGGGCCGTGCAATTATTACCCAGCAATTGCCAGATTACACGCGGATGGAGAGTGTCGTAATGTGAATAAATTTCCTGCCGGCTTGAAATTCTAGATCTCGACCCTTAGATTAAGAGTCGAGTGAATAGACCTACATAACACGACAAATCAACATCTTTTGCCCCCCCCCCCCCCAACAAAACCAACAAAAAAAACCTAAATGTTGACCAACTTTTGCCGATCATGGATGAGTTCATGATATATTTTGTTGTTAAGTAATCTTTTGTTAGATAAAGGCCAATAGTACACCTGGGGATTGAAATAGTAAGAGACCAATTAAAAACCCTCTTATGTGACATGTGTCTTTTAAAAGAATCATAAAGAAAACGTTGCCTTAATCTAACAGAAAACTATATACATTACTTATTTACATACTGTCCATGTGTTACGTGTACTTGTATTTTTGCAAACCTTCGAAAAGCATATTTTTAAGCAAGTTTAAACAATTCACCTTTTCATTTTCTGATGACATCGCAAACCCGATCGCAAATGCTTCGAAGTGGGCTCTCGTGGGGAATTTTGACACCGTTCGAGTGTTTACCCAAATGCTTATTAGCTTTCTTTTTCTTTCTTTTTTACCAATCGGTCTTGCGTAGTGCTTTGTATTTTTTCACCCACCCCGTATGATAAAGTCATTATTTTACATTTCCATCACGCGAAGAGTCTCCGACAGACTAGACTAGACAATAAGAATCGCCGAATGCGTCTAAACTATGTTTTGGACATGTATTTTTTTTTAAACTGAATAAATACACTTGGTACAAATAACCACAGACAATAAACCTGTACAATGCTGAGATCGATATTCTCCCGGATGTGTACCGTTCCGTGACTATAATTATACATCCGTGATTACAATACATGTGCATCTGCATAACCTCAATCTGCACACGCATGTATGCCTACGCATGCGAGGTACACGATATAACACAAATATTCATGACAGTTTATATATAACCGTTCGGTCAAAACCTGTTCATCTACAAATTTGTCTATTTCTATGGTCTAAAACCAGGCATAAGTCTATTACATGTACATAAATTATTATGTATCCACGTCCACTATCTTGTTGCTAATTACGTACTAGCATACACATGGTTTCTAAGCAGTGAGGTAAAACAAATGAACAAACCAACATTGTTTAATAATCATTTCGTCTACTTATCACTTGGCTCATTGGCTGTTTAGGATTATAGTCACTTGGTCCAATTAATCTACTACCCATTTGGTCTGAAACTCATACGATCTAATTCCCAGCCGGTCTAATTCCCAGTTTGTCTATCCATTATGTAATAATAATCGTTAAATCATATAATAATCAAATGATTATTATACAATTAATCATAATGATAATCAAATGATTATTGTATCATATTGGTACGTAAAGGAAATGGGCACTAGACATAGTGCATGGGTAGTACACAAATTGGAGATTAGTTCAAATGACAATTGGCCTAAATGGTCATTATACCAAATTAACCAAAAGTAGACAAAATTATTATGAGATCAAATTGTAAATAACCATATTTAAACATTGGACATGATGATTGTAATTACATTATCAGGGATCATTTTGGAAAAAATTGTATTCTTTGTATTTGTACCCTTTCCCTTATCACTGTAGATTGCATGTCAAATCGAATACACTGTATCATAATTTAGCATGTGTGAACCGAACCCGGACGCAAAACCAGACAGGTTAATTGTTTTAAATAAGGTGGCCGAAATGACAGTGTACCCAGGTTGTTTGAAAGAAATTAATCAGTTCATGGTATTGGTAAGCCAACAAGTATAGGCAACTAGTATAATACTGATGTCTGTCATTCTTTATTAATATTAAATCTGAACCAAAAATAGTGCCATGATCATAAAAGGTGGACATTTAATATCGGAGAAATGGTCCTGTAGCAGCATGTAAATCTAATTATTTGCTGGTAGTTGCCTTGTGAGGTCGCATTATCACCATGCGGTCGTCCTAATGCATATGCATGATCTATATTACCATACGAATAGCATACCGTATACGTCATGCATCCTGAACGACTCGCTGTGCATCGATCTATGCTCTGCGTGCGTCATATAAGTGCGTAACGGTCGCTCGTTCGATCAGCCACGTGTGTTGTATTCTAAAGCATACGCTGTATGCAAAAAAATTGTGGACGAATATCAATCATTCACGATAATTTGTACATGTATTATATACAAACGTAAATTGTTGGTGTCAAGTATATATTTTTTATTAAGAATGTTTGAGATAATTAGGATTACATGATGAATCCGTTCCAATGATGAAAACAAAAATCATCATAACGGCTTAATTTAAAGACTAATTTCCGTACGTGCTCCAGTATATAAAACGCGTTGAAAACGGTTTCATAGACGTTCCTGTCTTTCACAATTATCAAGAGACTTTTCTAAATAACAAGTAAATAAATGATTTATTTATTCTTAACTGTTCCTCTAAAAATTCCTTTCTGAATTTACTTTCGGATAGGTTACGATCATTTTGCGGTATTTTACTTCGTTTTTTACGCCACGTGGACGTAAGTGTAGAGCGTTTGGGTTCTTCCCTATTTTCTCCAACTGGAACTAAAAAGATACACCTTTTTAACCCAATTGCCGATAAATTCTTCTTTCGTTATCGCTTCTCGGCCTTTTGGCTAAGATCATGTGTAGTATCTGTTCTTTTCAGCTTAATATCTGAAACGCGACTCACCGAGTCGCTTGTATATTAAACTGATTTTTGAATCTAGACCATGGAATAGGGGCTTGCTCCATCCTGGTCACGGGTTGGCCCGGTATTGCAGTACCTCCGGGATCGGCCCACCCCTCAGGGGGTAATAATAAACCAAAGAAAGAATTCCTCCCCCTTAAACCTCCCATAATATACCTACGCCTTAGTGCATCTCCACGTACCCTCTCTCTGTAGATCCTCGGGCCCCATCCCCTCTCTCTTAACTTCCTCACATAATTATACTTGTTCACACTATTTGTCTTCTTCTTTCCCTCTTTCTTCCTCCATCATGCCACCTCTCCCTAACCAAACCCCGAAAGAATAACTTAGCTAAAATATGTTGATTTTTTAAAAGTTACTACACTACCTGAAGTATTTATGCTCAACTTTTCTTTGTGTATACTCTTCCTTCACAAAGACCGCCTGTTTTCCTTTTGTTGTGTTCTAAATTATGTTTTTTACCTACCTAGGCCTATATATTTTTAATTTATTCCTGGAGACCAGCCCTTGATATTTCGTGCTTTAAAATCTTTAAATATTGTTATGCTATTTTTTTATTTTTTTGTGTGTGTGTTAATCAGATATTGTTTGTAAATTGTAATGTTTTTTATGAGTAGTTTATTTATTGCATTTTTGCCCAATAATCTACAAGATTCCCCATCAAAGTGTATGAGAAAGGCATAAAGCAAGAATAAAGTAAAGTTTCACAGCAAGACATGGACATCGCCATGTTTTTTATTGTATGACGTACGTACTATGCGGAGTCGTTTATCAACTAAATGTATTCAAATTTATGGATGCTATATGTTCCAAGGTGTTTGTGATGTTAAACAGTTGAAGCATTCCATTCACCTAGGTGCTAGTATCCCTTGTTCTCCAATTTCCAGGACGCAAATTCAATAAATAAGTTGATGTGTTCTGGGGTGAAGGTTTCGCATGAGTATAGATTTTTCAACCCGGCGGTATATTTTAGTATACAATAATTACCCCACTTGTATTTGTCTGCATCACCTCGGCTATGATTTTCCCTCATTGAAAATTAAACGTTTTGTTATATTTAATTAAAAAGTGTTTCCAATTAAAGCTTGGTGCGCGATCCATGTGCAAATACGCCTGGTACGTCACTTTTTTCACGAAAATTGCTTCGCCCATGTCATGCTAACAGACATAACATTATGCCAAGAAATCTTCATTTATATATCTCTTGTACACCTTCGTAAGATTTATTGTACATAAAAAGGTAGGAATTCATCTCGTTTTTCAAAATATCTACACTTATTCTCAATTGGGGTTAGTTCTCCTTTAATATATATACAAGTACATGCATATCTCACTTTTTCTCTCTCTCTCTCACTCTCTCTCCCTATCTTGCTCTCTCTCTCTCTCTCTCTTTCTCCAAGCCCAATCTTCTCCATCTAAATCTCCCCCATCCATTTTCATTTTAACCCCTTGCTTTTATTTTACGTAAGTTGATTTTAGGGGAAAGCAGATGGGACATTTCAATAGGAATATGTGTAATATGAAACGCCAGTGTCAATCAGAACCTGTTAGCCTTCGCCAGTTGATTTGTTCTCTAAGATTATTGTCCAAATTTATTTTACTCTTCTTACAGATACATGTACGTAATGTATCGACAGAAAATGTTGTATAGCTCCCTCTCAAGGTCAAGATATTAATTAAGCTATAAAACAATATCTCTTGATTGAAATCAACCGATTAGCCGTTCCCCGTTTGGAAATTATATCCATCGAAGTCTCTAAGCGCTATAACGCACAGAATACAATGACAAACAATTACATATCAAACAAAAACCAAAAAAAATACTAATACAATGTGTACATGCAGAGAAAATTCATCATCAAACTCAATTTTGAATAAATGCTTCTTAATTATGACAAGTTTTGAATTGGTTGCAGTCTGATAGTTTTTGACATGAAAAGGTAGTTTGTTCCATAGTTAAGCAGAAACTTTGTAAAAAGAGCGATGACCATAAGAAGTGTGAAGATGACCGTAGATTGCGTGAGGGTAATTTTAATTAACCACCACCGCCACCACCACTCCCGTATATTTGAAGAAAGGGTCTGGTGAAAAACCTACACAAGTACAACATCCAACAGGTAAACAATAAGCATGTTCAGTCGACGGAACAGACAATTTTTAAATTCACCACCTGGCCGTGACGACGTTGGGGGAAATCAAACTGCAAGATCAAATTGTTGAAGATCTTATATGCAACAGTTTTTGCCGTACGTCTTACGTCATACTCGCTCGTTGTCCAGATTACTGGTTCTAATTACAACTGAACATGCGCATGAGGTTCACTGTGAAATCATTCAAGCAACGCTGGAGTAGGACGATTTCAATGTTTGGGGCTGATGTGATCATTTCTTTACATGGAAAAGGATTAATAGGAAGGGCCCCACGCCTGCATAATATAGACCCACGTTGGATAAAGGAGAGATATAGAGAGAGAGAGATGAGAAATAGGAACTTGGGAAAGAGAGAGAGGGTTTGAAAAGATAAAGAGGGAGGAGAGAGAGAAATATACGTAGAAAGAGGGATATAGTGAGAGTAGAAGGAGGGATATAACAGAAACGGAATGGGGGAGAGCAGAGAGATAGAGAGGGTGTGGTGAGAGATAAGAAAAGAAAGGCGAAGTATAAAATATGTATATAATCACATTACTGAATAGCCATTCAAAACCAAGCGAGCAAGAACGCCGCTGGGGGAGCGATCAATACATTTGCGCCAGATCCATCATTAGGGACTTTTAGATTTGCACAACGGCAACGTGGATTGCTACGATCGACGTCCATTTAATGCACTGCCTTGAATGGACGTCACACGTATCAGTCCACGCAAATCTAAAAGTCCCTAATGGCACTGATTCACGCTAACCCAGAACACAAACATGTACAAATTATATGCACTGTTTCTGGAAAGCAGAAGCTCCTCTAAGTATACTGCAAAAATTGTAAATTGGTTGAAACTTTGAAAGTCTGGTATGAATACAAATTTGTAGTTGTAAAAGATTTGAACTTCGATACTTATCACATGCAGGATTATATATTTGGTATAACATAAATGTGAATTTAAAGCATAGACCTTATATTTATTATCTTGCATGGTACGAGAGAGGGATTGTATCTGTCTCTCATTTGTATAGGGGTTGTAATATGGTGAACACTTTTGGAGACTTGGTTGTAGAATTTGATATCCCAATAGCTGACCATGCAACGCAAGTATGATTCCCTGATGAATGCGTTATAATTAGATCGGTTTATTGATCACCAAGATGTTAATGAGAATTCTGTTGATAAGATTGTTCTTGAGTTACTGAGGAAGTTGAAAGTGCCTAGCTATGCTTATTCGGTAGCCTACTACCAGGGATATGTGAGTTACATATCCCTGCTACTACATAAACAAAGATACATTTTTTACAGGCCAAGGTGGTAATAAGTGGGAAGAGTGGCTTGGTTTGGATAGAGATGAAATTTAATGGTCTGTTATATACACAGAAATAATTTCAAATGCACTATAGAAACTCAAAGGTCTTTTTATTTTAGAATGTTTCATAATGCCATAGCCCTAAACTCATTTTTATATGAAATTGGAAGAAGGGGTAGTTTTTTGTGTTACTTCCGTCAGGAGCTTCCTGAAACCTTGATTCATATATTTTGAAAATGTAGTTGCTCCAATATGGAAAAGCTTGCAGATTATATTGATAATATGACGAAGGAAACAACGCTGTACTTTGAGTTTGGTCATATATTTGGTATTTATATCGGTGGCAGGCATGATGTTTGTATTATTTTTTTATTCCCGTGCCTCAAATTTTATTTTTTATTCGCTGTAAATTTAAAGAGGTAGAATTAAATTTCCAGGGCTTCTTTTCTTTTGTAAAACCGAAACCGAAAATTGAATATAAAAAAGCAGAGAAGAAAGGTAAACTGAGCTCCCACTTTAGGAAATGGTCACTTTCTTTCTTGTAGAATTTTGGTCCCCTGGTATTTAATAAATTGGATACTTCCTTATTGTCAATTATGTTATTATATTGTTAATATTACTGTATTTCAGCGGAGCCTCTCCTTGACGAGTCCAGTCTTGGTTTTCTTACATGATATATAACCTTGATGCATGTCAGGATGAGCCTTACATGTACAAATGTAACTGACTAGAGTGCGGCATTTGTGTCGTGCTTTTTTGTGTTGTATTGTCCTGTGTTGTACCGTGTTCTGTATACATCCATTTACTTTATTGATATGTTATTATTGTATGCGATGTCGTTGTGTTTTATTTTCAATACAACAACAAAAAATGAAAAATAATTACAAGTTATCACTACATTTAAAAAAATGGTCCTTTGATTTGAAATCCTAATTGAATTCCTTTGAATAACCTCTGTTTCCTTATAAGTAAATATACATATTAGGAGACCCTATGTCTCTATATATTATGATAGGCCTACATGTTATTTGACTTTATCCATTAATGTATATATGTATATAATATTTGTCTGTTGTTTTTGTGTTTTACGTCTCTATGTTTGGTTATCAATAACAACATAAATACAACAAACAAAATATATATATATATATGCACTGTTGCGAGTGTGTTGGGGCAGAACTAGTGCACGAAGTTAAGTCAGTGCCCATAGTAATAATGCACGCGCCCGTCAGATTTCTCTCTCTCTCTTCACTATCAATCTATCTCTCTCACTCTCTCTCTC
The DNA here is from genome assembly GCA_035222895.1 of Strongylocentrotus droebachiensis. Taxonomy (NCBI): domain Eukaryota; kingdom Metazoa; phylum Echinodermata; class Echinoidea; order Camarodonta; family Strongylocentrotidae; genus Strongylocentrotus; species Strongylocentrotus droebachiensis. Next base: position 87,084 of record JAVYIG010007580.1, read on the forward strand.
TCTCTCTCTTCCTCTCCCCCCCCCCCCCTTCTCTCTTGTTTCTCATTTTCTCTTTCCATTCTTTTACGATTCGATCTTTCAATTTCAATCAAAGTCAGGGCCTAATTAATCCATTTAAAAGCGCATCTTACTGGATAAACAAGAAAAGTGAAGTACATTCCGTACACACACGGATTACCATCGTTATTTATTATTTATTTATTCAGTCTTTTTTTAAATACAGGGTAGTCCTTTCAGAGCCACAAGGCCTGCTTTTCAAAGGAGCCCTGTAGGCGAGTGACAAAGTACATGGTAAAAATTACAACAACAACAAATAAAAACATATCCGGTACACAAAACATAATACACAGTTATTTACTACTAGATGTGTTAGATAGGTACGTTAACACAAAACATGTTTTAGTTTGAAAAGACAACTTACATAAAATTCATTCTTGGATTTAAATGAGCCAAATAAAGCAAGGGAATATAATTATATTTATGAATTAAACAAAACAAGTTAACTTAGATTGATATACTTGCACTGGTACGATCGTTATGTCTACACTGTGCAATACCCGCAAACATACCATTCATAGAAAAAATGTATGCATATTCATGTATCACTTATGAATATTCACACTGTCCAATTTATTGAACTAGAGATGGCGCTACACCTGTTACTCATAGAGATCTCTCGGTCTACTGTTTCCTCGCACCGCTCAAACAACTTGCCGCCTATGTATCCATTGTTCGGTTTTTGTTCCTCTTGCGCATCTCTTCGAATGTATCTCCCTTCTCTCTCTCTCTCTCCCTCTCTCTACATGTCTCTCGCTCTCTCTCTCTCTCTCATATATATCTGACACACACATACACACACAACTTTATTCTGATATCATAATATATTTTCTTGGCCACTTGATTCCAAGTCTATGGCATGAATAAAAGATTATCCTTCAACATAAGCAATCGTTACAAAGCAAAAATCGACTACTAAGCTGAAATAATGAAGCCCTCTATTCGCTTTAGACTTTGCATGACAGGCCTACTTGTAATTAGTGTAGGCTTTTTATCTTTTCGGTAGGCCAACAGTTAACTATTGGATCCGTATCTATCTTTAGATCTTTGTCACTGTGTGCCCTTTCCTTGAGCCATAATGCATGGCCATACAGAGGATTTTTTTAATGTTGGGGACCGGAGGGGAATTCAATAAATTATTGATAATTTATTGCATTTTTTTTTTTTTTTTGTGGGAACTGCCCCCTACTCTATCCCACGCTGTGTACAGTCATAGTTCAGTGGCAAAGCAATGGCCCCGTAACTGTGAGGCCCTAGGATCAAACCGTGTCGATGTGCCATATTAGTGCCCTTTTGTGGGGCATTATAATCCTCATTACTGTAATTTATGACTGAAGGGCGTAGGTCCCCTAGTTGATAAGCATAGTATCATACAAATGCTTTAGCAGGCACGCAAAACAAACACTGGCAAATTATTATTCAATAAAATCTGAGAATGTATACTATTATCTAGATCTATTAGGAATAAATCACTGTCAAAATATATTCCAACTATATGAGCGACAGTGTAGTAAGGTATGATACAAAATGTACAAACACTATAACTTCATGTCAAAACAATGTTTACATATATACATATAATAACAAACTTTATATTGTTATAACATATTATTATAAATTTAAAGTACTGTCCGAAGTATCTGTGGAAAATGTGGAGGAGACAACAATCATAAGCGATGCTTAAAGGGATCCGGTAACTTTGTCTCAGATTCTGAAACAAAATTCTGGATTTAGCTCATGATGTAATGATAATTATAAACCGTTAGGTCAGTCAGGAACCCCATGAATTTTACTAGCCGATCGCCTGTCTGATTATCAAGATATTTATGATTGGAATTACAAATTTTGAAAACCGTTCGTCTGACGGTTTTCATAACACTACAGTCTATTGGGGAAACGAGTATGGTAAAAACGATCACTCAAAGATTTTTACTTTTTTGAGGCACTTCTTGATCATTTTGAAGCGCGATTTTTTATAGGGCTTCAATATTACACCATATCACAGACACTGATAACACGTAGGGCCGTGTATCTCATATTTAACAATGTTAAACGATCCCTTTAAGTAGGATGGCGGCATGACAAGTAGGATGGTTCGTGACAACAGATCTTGTGCATGAGGTTCACCGTGACGTCAAATAACACAGCAGCTGCAGATTAAGTAGGAATAAACAAACATGAAACACGAGAATTAAATTGATTGAACAATTCAAAAACATAATTTACAAAAGTATATTTACATGCTACAAAATACACTACATAGAATCATAATAGTACAAGTAAATATTCTTTGTGCTCCCGGTAAATTTTGATAAATTTCAAATAGCGCCTACGGCCGTACAATGGTAGCTGCGACCATGAAAATCTCAGAATATGTAGTTGTCATATATAATTTCCAAACGGGAATAGTTAATCGGTCGATTTTAGTCAAGAAACATTGTTTCATAGCTAAATTGATATCTTGACCTTGATAGGGAGCAATACAACATAAAGAGTTTATTATTTATAATTTCATAACTTTAAACTCAATTTCAACCGGGACAACGATCAATGAATATTGTAGGAACGCATATGCTTCCAATATGTTAATTTGAACAAAATTCATGACCCCATACCAAAACTTTGTATTACCTTTAAATGAGTAGGGTTCAAAATAGTATAGCGTGATGTAGATGGTGACCGCAAATATCATGATTATAACAGTAGTAAAGTAATGATAGTAGTAAAGGTCACCCCTGTTTCTTTTACTATTATTTATGTACGGCCAACTGTTCATAGTTCTTCTCCTACTTCTTCTTTTATTTCTTCTTCTTCTTCTGTTAATCTTTAAAGAGCTATAATGTAGCCTATAATGGCTACATAATTATGTAGAAAGATTACCAGTTGTTTACACATGCAGGCACACTGAACAACAAGCGAGATGAGTGATCTTACCAGTATACCGTGTGACTCAAAAAAAAAGTTTACACCTCGAAAATTGCTCATTATTTAAAAATCATCTATGAACAGAATATTATTATACATCTTATGAAAAAGTGTTTTATCCCAAATCGTTTGGTATCATTTTTGTGTGGTATATGTTCATGCTTGGATGAACAGGAGGCATTGTTTGCAAGAGTGCAAACATTTATTATTCATAGATGATTTTTAAAATAATTAGCAATTTTCTTGGTGTAAACTTTTTTTGGGCTCACACTGTATGTTAAGTATTTTTATATCCAAAATTCAATCTTACAAATACTGTACAGACAGATTTAAAAGTGTATATTTGTTTCTTCTCTAATTGCATCTCGCGGTTTTATAAATAGATCATTAGCCTACCATATAAAAATAACCAGTTGCAAGAAAACGATGGATGAGAGAGCAGGTACAGCAATAATGCACCCCCCTCCCAAGAAATGATCGTCTCCGTTGGGGTTCGGTGGACATTTTGTGCTGTCCTGCTCCTGGCACGGGGCCGCTGTTGATGTTGATAAAGATGATGGCTCTGTGGATATGTTTCAGTAACAAAGAAAGACAAAATTGTAATGGCTAAGATCATCGTTGCATGCACATAGTGTTTACATGACTGACAATACACCAATCATGGTTCTAGGACAATTTCCCTCTGTACAATCGACCCCCGCCCAAATATCAACGGGACAAGTATCCCCTAAGGACTATTGCCCCCCAAAAAATTATACCCAAGGATAATTATTTTCCCCCTCCAATGGAGAATTACCCCCAAGAAAATTAACACCCGAGGAAGATTACCCCCCCCCTCAATCAAACCCTCCAAGAGGACAATTCGCACTGAAAATTACCCTCTTGGAAAATCACCCCTCCCCCACCCCCCCCCCCCCCCCCCCTCCCCCCGAAAGAAATAAAAACCGACTTATTATCAGGGTGGGTCATCAGGGGGTGATTTCCACGGGGTAAATGTCCTGATACAATTGAGTATGACGTTTTGTTCGTAGATTGCATCGTTCCTAAAGGTTCGTTCAGATATGAAACGGTGAACTACCAATAAAAAAACCTTTGCACGACCTTTTTCTGCGTGTAAATGAATGGCTACAAAGCTCCTTAAGCTCTGTGTACTATAAAGAGAAAGAAATGTGAAACGTATTACAACTTACGTCATAAAAAAAAACGCCATGGTTTTGCCTAGTCATATATGAACGAGGATTTTTGACTGATGTTGAACAAAACACACAACCCAAGAACCTTAAATGAATAAAATAATTCGACAAGATAGTTAAACCCCAAACTCACCATGGTCCTCTGTTGACTGGCTGATCTCCCGACCCCTTTCTCCTTCTCTGCCGGAGCAGTGCAGAATTATAACATTTATCCCGTAGAGGGCGCCAGCATCCAGCCTCTCGATCGTATATTCGAAATCATATTCATCTTCATCGAAGGGAACGAATCCGACTCTCGTCCATGACTCTGAAGCCGGAGGCATCAGCTCGACGATGAACCCGCATACGGGCCCGTCGCCGTCGTAATACCCCTTCCATTCTATCTCAATCGTAGATGTAGTGACGTTCTTAACTCGGGGTGGTGACGAGAGATGTGGCAGGGCTGTTATAAAGGGAGGAAGAGAGAGAGAGGGGAGGGAGAGAGAGAGAGAGAGAGAGAGAGAGAAAAAAGGAGACAAATAAGGAGACAAAATTAAGACAGAGAGGATACAGAGAAAGAAAAAAGGAGAAGAAAGAAAAGGAAGAAGAAATTGATAATTTTGTTTTCTATTTACCCATCCACAGGGTTCCTTTATTAATCATAAACATAATCATTTTTACCAAAGACGGCACTTACACTATTCCATGACTTGGCATATAATATTCAAAGAGTAAAATATTACAAAATTAGAATGGCGGCAAAGCGACATATAAGATATTCAACTTGACAAAATATAATTTGTACACCAAATCTAGACATAAAAAAAAACACGCAAACTGAACATAGACACTAAGGAACATGTAATGAATTAATACCCCAAACTCACCATGGTCCTTTGTTGATTGGCTGATCTCCGGACCCCTTGCTCCTTCTCCGCCGGAGCAGTTCAGAATTATAACACTTATCCCGTAGAGGGCGCCAGCATCCAGCCTCTCAATCGTATATTCGAAATCGTCCTCATCTTCATCGAAGAGAACGAATCCGACTCTCGTCCATGACGTTGAAACCGGAGGCATCAGCTCGACGATGAACCCGCATACGGGCCCGTCGCCATGGTAAGCTCCCTTCCATTCTATCTCAATCGTGGATGTAGTGACGTTCTTAATTCGGGGTGGTGACGAGAGATGTGGCATGGCTGTTACTAAGGGATGAAGAGAGCGAATGAGAGAGAAGAAAAGAAAGGAGAGAGTTGCATGTATAAATATATTACTATTTTATGCCAGCAGGGTTAGAATGAGTTTAATCCTTTTTTAATGTTTAGTTTTATTGAGTTATTAAGTTCCGGATTTAGAAACAAAAGACAAAATTTCATTATAAAAAAAACTTGCATTGATGATTGAATTATTCTAATATCAATATTATGATTTTGCATGTTAAACTATTGCATGTCTTCAAATAAGCATGCTTAGAGAACACTAAAAATTGTATTTTTATTAACAGCCTTCATCCTTTGATGTACGTTTATTCTTTGGAGGTAGAACTTACATTTATTTATATTGGCAACTTTCTTTTTGTCAATTACAGCTTTCACTCACTATGACTTGTGTGTCTCCGTGCCTTAAGGCATAAAAGTAACAGAGTGACGGAGGAGAAGATGGACAGACGAAGCCTGAATAAAATGATGGCAGCCGATTCTTAAATGCACATACTGTTATTAAACATAAGACACATTATTTATCATTAACTCTATAAATTGACACCAAAACTTCATGATATTAATTCCAACCAGCTCCAACATTAAATGACTAACAAATAATGAGTAACGAGCACATTAATCCTCCATAACCTTGCACTTCATCAATAACAAAGGTCAAGGTAAATCTTTATCTCACACACCGGGTAAGTATCAGAATCACAGAAAAGTAGAGCAGCAGAAGTGAGAGCAAGACGCCCTCACACACAGCCAGGCGGAAATCATCGGAATCGATGGATAGCGCCGATAAACTCAACAACAACAACAACAACAATAACAATGGCCATTCTGACAGACTGTGTACTATGCAGATGACAATGTTACTCTCTTTAATCTCTATTGAAATAAATGTAAATTACTCAGGAGAGTGAGCCTAGCTAGAAAAAACAAGGAAATTCGTTTTTTTTTCTTCTTCTGGGCCCCTAATTACGGAGTGGGGGAGTGAGGGAGTGGGAGGTCGATCAGACTTACAGCCGGTTTTGATCTGTTTCCCCATATTTGATTCACTTTTATTATTGCTATTTATTTTAGGGGTTATTAACAACAGCTTGACGAATTTATAACTACCTTCAAGTGAGTGTAGAGAGTGAGACGAGAAATCAGCTTTAGTTTAAAGATGGGATTACAATGCATAATTCATACATAAACTTTTCATTCATGCATTTAGAGATATTTTAGTTTTGATCATCATAATACACACTATAAGAATGGTGTTTAAACGTCCTCATTTCGTGCTTGAATGATACATGCCTACAATTGTCCTTAGCTTCGTTTCTTAAGGATTGCTTTAATGATTCTAAATGCAGAGAACATTTCTGAGAAATGATATGTAAGATGTTTTCTTTAGGCCGGGGGGCACGTGCCCCCCCCCCCCCCCCGGATCCGCCACTGACATTAGTAATGTTCTCTTTTGCTAATGATATTGCGCAATGTACATGTATTGGGACATGGGGCATGTACATGTATGCGCAATATACACCACATTGGGATTGACTGTGTGCAATCCCATTGTAGGCCGTATATACGTGGGGAATCCCCACTATTGTATGACTAGTATAACCAAGGAGATACCAGCTGGTATCTCTTTGGTATAACTGGTGTCAATTTGAGATATGAGAACATTTTGTAGATTACGAAATGTTGTAAACGCAGATACCTTTTTCTCATCTCTTCGTTCCTTACATGATTTTCTTATACCTTGTTACGTATAATATATAAATAAACTTCTTTTTTCAATAGTTTTTGTTTTATTGATTCCAAAACAATACAAAATCATTCTTAGAAATACAGTTGTTTTTCATGTTGATATGATTTATAACATTTTCAAAACATAGATTGTACGATTGATTGATGAAGAAACAATTGAAATCAGTTGTAATATAAAACAAATAACCCCATCCAACCAAGCACACTATTCCCCCCCCCCCCCCCAAAAAAAAAAAAAAAAAAAATGTGACACACGACACACAAAAACACACACCACCCGACCACACTCCCACATACATATCACACACTGTTCCTAGCCTCCTCAGAATACCCAGAATAGGAACGACAGAATAATAGAAATAATCTATGAATAAAAATTGAATAAATAATTAAAACGAGGTTTCAATAACAAGCATATTGACACACTCACAGTCAGCCCACATCCATAATCATAACACACGCGCACACGCCGTAGCAAATTCTTTACTTCCAGTTAGCCGTATCAAAACAACACAAATACTTCTTCAAAATGCAACTGTATTTCATAAAGAAAAAAATGAAATCAGTTGTAATATAAAACAAATAACCCCATCCAATCAAGCACACTATTCCCCCCCCCCTCCCCCCCCCCCCAAAAAAATGTGACACACTACACACAAAAACACACACCACCCGACCACACCCCCACATACATATCACACACTGTTCCTAGCCTCCTCAGAATACCCAAAATAGGAACGACAGAATAATAGAAATAATCTATGAAAAAAATTGAATAAATAATTGAAACGAGGTATCAATAACAAGTATATTGACACACTCGCAGCTAGCCCACACCCATAATCAGTACACACACGTACACGCCGTAGCTTTAGTATAAACGAGCATTTAAAGACCGGCGTCAATACTACTGGGATAGAAGAGATCAGACCACCCAGCCAGGTCACTGACAGGTGGCTATCTCATCAACTCAGCTCTCAACTAACATAAGAAAAAGAGGATCATGGGGGACCAACAGGCACCGATTGGGGAAGTTTTCTATATAGAGGGAGCAAGTAGCTACAAGTAGGACAGTGGGGCCTTAAATGTTCACAGCCCACAACATAATCATAACACACGCGTACACGCCCTAGCAAATTCTTTAGTCCACTTAGTATCAAAATAATACAAATACTTCTTCAAAATGCAATTCTTTTTCATCATAACAACATATTTCAATTAACTTAATACATGTACATTTCATAAATTACGATTGAAAGAAATGAATGAAATCAGTTATGATTAAAAACAAATTATAATCGTCTCCCTTACTATCAACCCAAACAAAATCCACTGCAACTAGGGCTTCTGCGGATAAACATACATTTGTGTAAAGCAGGTCTTACGTGGAATGGACATTACGTTTATCAAAATATATTAATACTCACTTGGGTTGTTATTTCCGATCATATTCCAGGGGAGATATATGTGCACGACAGAATGAACTAAATAAAAAGAAAATAAATACATTATTGTTCTTTCACATACAATAAATACGCATCAAATATAATCAGTATCATGGTGAGGTCTATTTAATGCGCAATATAACATTTGGAAATCTATATTTAATCTAAAGAGTCAGAGAGATGGATCATTAAAGGACCCCAAGGAAGAACAGTAGTGTTCTATAAACACTGCTGAATTGGGCTTTCCACCGATTTTTGTCTATGTACATGTATAAATATTTCATTTTGTATATTTTACAATGTATAATATTTTTAACTAATTTCGGAAATAAAAACAACAACAAGAGTTCTGAGAAGATATAAACTCTACCTATCAAGAATAATAAATATTGTGACAATCATTTCATAAAAAGAGGTTAGGAAAAAATCATTCCAACATTATGGGCGACAGTGTACATGTAGATTCGATATTCAACAATACTTACTGGCTACTGAACAGAGGATAAGACTCGAAATGAGCCCCACACATTGATAAAATTTATTTTCGCACATCTTTAGAGTCCAATTGAATTTGAGGCTTATCGATGAAATGCGCGTTGAAAACTATTGCATAGTCAAGAGTGATCTGCTTCGAAAGGTGGCAACAGAAGAAGGCACCGGAGTCAACACAGAGCCGTCAACAAACTGGCAATATTCGACTAGCTCCGCGCAGATGACAATGCACTGCTCAATGGCCGGGGATTCCCCACTGGTAGAGGTCAGTGGGATTCTCCCAAAGGTCAATGCATAATTTAGGGTTCCCTGCAATTGCAATATCCGACTCCGCGCCTTATAATGACAAACGCATTGCAATATGAAGTAGGCCTACAGGGTATTCGCCCTAAGGCCTTGCCCTTTGACACAAAACGACTCGAGTTGGTTTCTTATTTCATTAATTCATTTCATTTATTACCAAATTTCAAATATATTGTACTTCGCCATAAATATACCATAAATTAGTGGCAAATGGAGCCAACACATCGCAAATGCTAGTCTAGGTTAGCCCCGTTTAATAAATCAATCATCAAGAATAATCATTTGACCACGAAAAAGTATTTACGATTTCTACTAATCAATTTTGAATCAGATTTATTATCATGAAATATTAATACAAAATAATTATAACTCAAACATATGACACAATCTAATCAAAATATGTCACAATAATGCGATTTATATTGTACAATACAAGAACATGTATAGTACCTTTAACCATATATAGCCAGGAGGCTTAAATAAGCTTTAATGAGCCCCCCCCCCCTTCCACATTTGTGCGATAATGTGTTAACGTAAACAAAAAATCTTGCGCTTAAATAAAAAAATGTATGATTTTTTTTCTTTCGAGTCTTGCGCATCTTTAACAAATAAAATTAAATAGGACCCACCGTTAGAAGTCACGCGACCTTTTTATTTGCATGTCAGCCCCAATCGCTCATTTTCGTGATTTGTGTACAGAACATATTGAAATATCCTTTTTCCAAAAAAGAGATAAAACATTGGTCTTGTTTATAGTTTTATAGTTTAGGTGTTTGTTTTGGGGTCAAAATAGTTGAATTATAGTTAGAAATGAATAAAATAACAAAACAAAAAAAATACACAAGAAATCGTCTAAACAATACATGACATAAGGAAAAACCTGGCTCTTCCAAATTTTGTTGGTGTATTATTATTCCAAATGGATCTGGGCCTATGTAGTGAAAATGAATGTAATTGATAACACACTAGCAATTCATTAATTCAGCATTTATTCGATTCCATTACCAAGATTTATTCATTAAGAAATCTGAAGAAGAAGGACTATTTCAGTAAGCGCTTTCCTAATTGCGTGATAGCCCGGGATGGAAGGGGTGTGGATGATTACAACGGAATGGTGATGATGATGGTGATCATGATGATGATGGTGATGATTGTGATGATAATGATGGTGATGATGGTGATGATGGTAATGATGATGATGGTGATGATGATGATGATGGTGATGATGATGATATTAATGGTGGTGATTATGATGATGATGATGATGATGGTGATGATGGTGATGATGGTGATGATGATGATGGTGATGATGATGATGATGATGGTGATGATGGTGATGGTGATGATGATGATATTAATGGTGGTGATTATGATGATGATGGTGATGATGGTGATGGTGATGATGATGATATTAATGGTGGTGATGATGATGATGATGATGATGATGAGCTCACAGGTATCTCTTCAGTATATGCCTATGGTTGATATGCTCTCTCTTTTAAGGAAGGCTCTAGCAAGTTCACCAGCTGTACAGGCATGTTTCTATAATAGTCACAACCCTGCCCCTAACCCTAACCATAATCCTAACTTTAACTCTAACCCTAATTCTAACCCTTACCCTAAACCGGATGCAAATGACACCGCATGCAAATGGATGCAAACTATCTACCTTGGCTATATTACTCTGTGGCCATTAATGTGTAGAAACGTGCCTCTACTATATTTATTACTACGCGACTGAAACACGTACAGCCCATCGCCTGCTTCTCGCCCTCTATTCCTCTCACGCCAGTCTCTTAATTGCAATGACGACCTTCGTCATTGCCTTGTTTTTCGTTCACATTCTGCCCCATTAATATACTTATCCTTGTTATCGTCCAGAAATCCCATTCGTTTTGCACGTAGTGCTTGTTATTCCTAGTTAGGTGCTTTCCTCATGTCCTTTTCCATTCAAATTCATTGGCATAGTCTCTAACATTTCTTCAAGGTCACTACATTCTTCGATTTTCGAAATCACTCATGCATAACCGTCCAGGCGCCATTTTTACCGTTTCTGGTCCATTTTAAGGCCTTTCTATCTTCCTTCCTATCTCCACTATCCTAGATCCTACAAACTTCTAACAAATTCCTCTAGATCGTCTAAGAGATGTTCTTTAATCTGCGACACATAACCTGCCCTTCAAAATGCCATCTTCATACTCAAAATTCAAATCTGACACCGACTCCGTCAAAAATCTCTAAAATTCTTGAAAATTGACCCCTAAATAATCTAAAACTGCCATAACTTTCTCATATAAATTCCGTTTTGTATTTAAATCTCACAGTATCTTTATCTCATAATTGCCTTAGCCGTGCCAAATTTCACGCTCCAATGGCTTTGCAAAACATAAATAGCGCCCTCTAAAGTTCTGGGAATTGGCTTTCTTTCTGTGGCCGTATCTCCATTATGGCTTGGAAGAACCGTACCCTTTTTTGGATTTAGATACTTGAAGATATGCTCTTTCCAGCCATATACAAAATTATATACCCTATCACTGACCAAATTTGAGAAAATTACCCTCCAAATTCGCAATTTTCAAGAAAATTCCGAAATAACTTCAACTTGCTCTAAAATGGCGATCGTTATACCTACATCAATGAAACTTGGCAGAAACATGTATCCATATACGTGACAACTGTTCGCTAAGTTTAGTCAAATTCAAATATGTCAGCGCAAAGTTATCGCCCAAAATGATGAATTTACTATGCATTACTTAATAGCGCGTTTTATGCGTGCAATACATGGCGCGCAAATAACAATGGTGTCAAAATGACCGCAATGAAGTGCCCTTTCGAATGATACCAAGTATAGTATATGTTCATATAGAAAATTGTGAGTAAATCGCATTTGAACAAAGGTCACTATACGAATTCCGCCGAGTTTCCGCCCAAATCTAACACGTATCGGCTATGACGTCATTTTTTCAGACTGCTTTTCGCCCCTTAAATGTCCTTTTTTTTCCTTGAAATTTGCAGTGGCATACCGAGTTCCAATACGCAGGGCACCTCTTGGCCGGATTTTTGAAATTGGTCAAGGGGGCCATTTAAGACGCCATTTTGTCCCATAAATCTATTTTACATCACGTGTTTCGATAGGATCATCATAGAAAAAAAGAGAGTGGTTTACAATAACAACCATGAAATTCTCTTTCTATTGATACCAAATACGGCCCATAAAGAGACATAAAGAGAGAGAGAAAAAACAATTTAACTCCGGTCATAATACAGATCCTGTACGTTTTCCGCCCATGCATTACACGCATTGTCTATGGGGCATATCGGGTTCATGCTTTTGGCCCCCAGAACGATCTTTATTGCAATGACGAACATGCACCAAATCCCATTGGTTTTTACACGCAGTGCTTGCGAGCCCTTTCTAGGTTCCCCTATCCCAATTTCTTTCAAGCTTCGTAGGCATAGCCACTACCATCCCATCAAGGTCACTGTTGAGGCCTTTCTTTTGTCCTACCTATCTCCAATATCACAGAAGCTACAGACTTCGTACAAATTGTTCTGGATAGTCCGAGAGAAGCTCTTTCGTTTGACACGTAGAAACATGGCGTCATTGCACGCACATCGTTGTGATACGATTGCATTTCTAGTTCTTCATTATTATT